>WJBH02000095.1:0-46490 GCA_013167095.2 Daphnia sinensis | reverse complement strand
TACTGATTATTGTGCGTAATATTCTACTGATTACATTAAACCCACTCGTTTCAAATTGAAGAGTAAACATAAATAGAAATGAACAAAAAAAGGTTTTATATGCAGTATTACGAAGGACGACTCTCCTGTCGTAAGACGGCTAGTTGGGAATAGTTTTCTTTTAAAAAAGAATTATAAAACTTACAAAAACATGCTGCAAATTGTAGTATTAGCAATGCCAATACCCCTGTAGTCAAAGGATAAATTACGAATGTTCGAATGATTTTCTTAAATTAACCTAGGACTTTTGATATCAAAACCAGTAACAATTTACTTATCATTGTGCGTAATATTCCACTGATTAAATTAATCCCACTGTTTAAAATTGAAGAGTAAACATAAATAGAAATGAACAAAAACAGGTTGCACATGCAGTATTACGAAGGACGACACTCCTGTCGTAAGACGGTACGTTGGAATTGCACGTTTGATTCAAAGTTTAGCTGTTACAATAAAAGAAAACTATTCAACTAGAAACAAAAACAAGTACTGAACATTGTGCGTTTAATTCTACTAATGAATGGAATAACCGTCAAGTTAGCGAAAAGAATTATAAAACTTACAAAAATGCGCTGCCAATTGTAGTATTAGCAATGCCAATACCCCTGTAGTCAAAGGATAAATTACGAATGTTCGAATGATTTTCTTAAATTAACCTAGGACTTTTAATATCAAAACCAGTAACAATTACTGATCATTGTGCGTAATATTCTACTGATTAAATTAATCTCACTTTTTTCAAATTGTAGAGTAAACATAAATAGAAATGAACAAAAACAGTTTGCATATGCAGTATTAGCAAAGACGATTCGCCTGTCGTAAGACGGTAAGTTGGGAATGCTCGTTTGATTCAAAGTTTAGCTGTTATATTAAAAGAAAACTATTCAACTAGAAACAAAAACAAGTAATGAACATTGTGCGTTTAATTCTACTGATTAATGGAATAACCGTCAAGTTAGTAAAAAGAATTACAAAACTTACAAAAATACGCTGCCAATTGTAGTATTAGCAATGCCAATACCCCTGTAGAGAAAGGATAAATTACGAATGTTCCAATGATTTTCTTAAATTAACCTAGGACTTTTAATATCAAAACCAGTAACAATTTACTGATCATTGTGCGTAATATTCCACTGATTAAATTAATCCCACTTGTTTCAAATTGAAGAGTAAACATAAATAGAAATGAACAAAAACAGGTTGCACATGCAGTATTACGAAGGACGACACTCCTGTCGTAAGACGGTACGTTGGGATTGCACGTTTGATTCAAAGTTTAGCTGTTATAATAAAAGAAAACTATTCAACTAGAAACAAAAACAAGTACTGAACATTGTGCGTTTAATTCTACTGATTAATGAAATAACCATCAAGTGAGTTAAAACAATTATAATGTTTACCAAAATACGCTGCCAATTGTAGTATTAGCAATGCCAATACCCTGTAGTGAAAGGATAAATTACGAATATTCGAATGATTTTCTAAATTAACCTAGGATTTTTAATATCAAAACCAGTAACAATTACTGACATATTGTGCGTAATATTCTACTGATTATTTAAATCCCACTTGTTTTAAATGGAAGAGTAAACATAAATAGAAATGAACAAAAACAGTTTGCATATGAAATATTAGGAAGGACGATTAGCCTGCCGTAAGACGGTACGTTGGGAGCTCGTTTGATTCAAGATTAGCTGTTATATTAAAAGAAAACTATTCAACTAGAAACAATAACAAGTAACTGAACATTGTGCGTTTAATTCTACTGATTAATGGAATAACCGTCAAGTTAGTAAAAACAATAATAAAACTTACAAAAATACGCTGCCAATTGCAGTATAAGCAATGCCAATACCCCTGTAGTGAATGAATAAATTACGAATTTCGTATGATTTTCTTAAATTTACCTAGGACTTTTAATATCAAACCCAGTAACAATTAATGATCATTTTGCGTAATATTCCACTGATTAAATTAATCCCACTTGTTTCAAATTGAAGAATAAACAGAAATAGAAATGAACAAAAACAGTTTGCATATGCAGTATTACGAAGGACGACTCTCCTGTCGTAAGACGGTACGTTGGGAATGCACGTTTGATTCAAAGTTTAGCTGTTATATTAAAAGAAAACTATTCAACTAGAAACAAAATCAAGTACTGAACATTGTGCGTTTAATTCTACTGATTACTGGAATAACCGTCAAGTTAGTAAAAAGAATTATAAACCTTACAAAAATACGCTTCCAATTGTAGTATTAGCAATTTCAATACCCCTGTAGTGAAAGGATAAATTAAGAATGTTCGAATGATTTTCTTAAATTAAGCTAGGACTTTAATTATCAAAACCAGTAACAATTACTGATTATTGTGCGTAATATTCTACTGATTACATTAAACCCACTCGTTTCAAATTGAAGAGTAAACATAAATAGAAATGAACAAAAAAAGGTTTTATTACGACTCTCCTGTCGTAAGACGGCTAGTTGGGAATAGTTTTCTTTTAAAAAAGAATTATAAAACTTACAAAAACATGCTGCAAATTGTAGTATTAGCAATGCCAATACCCCTGTAGTCAAAGGATAAATTACGAATGTTCGAATGATTTTCTTAAATTAACCTAGGACTTTTGATATCAAAACCAGTAACAATTTACTTATCATTGTGCGTAATATTCCACTGATTAAATTAATCCCACTTGTTAAAAATTGAAGAGTAAACATAAATAGAAATGAACAAAAACAGGTTGCACATGCAGTATTACGAAGGACGACACTCCTGTCGTAAGACGGTACGTTGGAATTGCACGTTTGATTCAAAGTTTAGCTGTTACAATAAAAGAAAACTATTCAACTAGAAACAAAAACAAGTACTGAACATTGTGCGTTTAATTCTACTAATGAATGGAATAACCGTCAAGTTAGCGAAAAGAATTATAAAACTTACAAAAATGCGCTGCCAATTGTAGTATTAGCAATGCCAATACCCCTGTAGTGAAAGGATAAATTACGAATGTTCGAATGATTTTCTTAAATTAACCTAGGACATTTAATATCAAAACCAGTAACAATTAATGATCATTGTGCGTAATATTCTACTGATTAAATTAATTCCACTCGTTTCAAATTGAAGAGTAAATATAAATAGAAATGAACAAAACCAGGTTGCACATGCAGTATTAGGAAGGACGACTCGCCTGTCGTAAGACGGTACGTTGTGAATGCTCGTTCGATTCAAAGTTTAGCATTTATATTAAAAGAAAACTATTCAATAAGAAACAAAATCAAGTACTGAACATTGTGCGTTTAATTCTACTGATTAATGGAATAACCGTCAAGTTAGTAAAAAGAATTATAAACCTTACAAAAATACGCTTCCAATTTTAGTATTAGCAATGCCAATACCCCTGTAGTGAAAGGATAAATTAAGAATGTTCGAATGATTTTCTTAAATTAAGCTAGGACTTTAATTATCAAAACCAGTAACAATTACTGATTATTGTGCGTAATATTCTACTGATTACATTAATCCCACTCGTTTCAAATTGAAGAGTAAACATAAAAAGAAATGAACAAAAACAGGTTGCATATGCAGTATTACGAAGGACGACTCTCCTATCGTAAGCCGGTACGTTGGGAATGCACGTTTGATTCAAAGTCAAGCTGTTATAATAAAAGAAAACTATTCAACTAGAAACAAAAACAAGTACTGAACATTGTGCGTTTAATTCTACTGATTAACCCAGGTAGCACACAGAGCTGTTACAGACTCCTGTAACCGACCTGTTTCACATACTTGTGAAACAGATCCGTATTAGGCTTGTTACATCTCTGTTTTACAGGAAATTTGTCTGGAATTGCTCTGTTTTACAGGATTTGGTAAAAGTTTGTTTCACTTATCTGGAACAGATCTGTATCTTTCTGTAATACATAATTCTGTTTTTCACTGTATACTACAGACCTGTTACAGATCTGTTTTTTACTTGAGAAAATTGTTTCTGATTTTGCTCTGTTTCCCATGTTTGTCACTTGTCTGTTTTTACTCTGTAAAAATACATTCTGTTTTTCTTCTGTCTAACACGTATGTTACATGCATGTTTTTACTCTGTATAACCGAGTGAAATATATTTCTGTTATGTGTCTGTACTACATGTCTGGTACGGGTCTGTATTTCCTTTGTAAAACATATGACAGAAATCATCTGTTCTCAGTAGGTACCCCCGATATGGTACAGGTCTGTTTTTTTCCTTGTAAAACATATGACATAAATCATCTGTTTTGTGTCTGTATCTCAGGTATGTTACAGGTCTGTGTTTTCTATGTAAAACATACTTCAGTGATTATCTGTTATGGGTTTGTGGCCCAGGAATGTTACGGGTTTGTATTTCCCTTGTAACATCTATGTCAGTAATAATCTGATCTGTGTCTGTATCCCCGGTATGGTACATTTCTGGATTCCCAATAGCAAACAGACTTAAATGTTTTCTCATATATTACAGTGTAATACCATGCAGCCTGATGACATCTTATATTTAAGTCAGTGTTAGGCTAATGGTTAAGAGTTAAGCTCAGCACTCGAAAGGTTGAAGGTTCAAATCTTGGTCAAGGCAAAGTGGAAACATTGTTAAAGGTCGAAAGAATATTTATAATTTATTGAAAAGCTTCCGGTTTCCGGATATGGAAGTAGAAGATCGGTGGTAACTGTTAAAGATCGTGATAAGACCGTGATGACTGTTAAGAGGACAAGGGAAGAAAATAGAGATGACCCAGAGCTTCAAAATGAGTATATGCACACATTTTTAAAATGTTCCTCAACTTCTTTGTTGATGACTAACTGTTAAAAAATGACAACGTGATCAAAGTTAAATAAATGTATTCAAGTTAAAGAGATCACACTTGAAAACATAGATTTTGTCAGACTATGTTATGCTATATTTCATAGCATAACTACATTCATCATTCAAAATCACAAGGATTTCGGAAAGTTTTCCCTAACAGATATTTTTAATAATTCATTGCAAATAAAGGTAGAGCTAAGCGCGAGTCTGTCACCGTCGCCGTCTTTAGTTTTTACTCCAAAATAAGTAAATTTCCTGGCTATAATTCAAGAGAAACCACGGCTTTTAATATGTTAATTGTGAGTTTTTCTGCGTTAATTGTGAGTTTTTCTGCAGTCGAGCCTCCCTCAAGTTTCAGTGCATTTCTCTAGTTGGAAAAAAAAACTATTAAAATAAGTCCATTAAATACCCCTGTTAATTTTTACTTACTAAATACCCAATCGTAATGCTTTTATCAGCAATCGCATCATTGATTTCTCCAACAAATTCAGTCATTTCGTTACTGAGTTAGCGGTAGTTTTAAAGCAATCTGGCAACGTGCTCCGATTCAGATGGTCCAGCATTGTTTGTGACGCCTGCTAGTTTACTTGTGATGGCTTCCATTTTTTGATCAAGCATTTTCAGATGCCTCATCATATTTTCTTGGCGCCGTAAAACCTCGTTCATTGTGGAGTGCATCTTCGGTAACATTTGGAATAGTTTTAAAAGAGAGTCTTGGTTGAATTCTATTCAGATTTTTTCATGTTGGGGAGCAGCTTCACTTTGATCGTCTTCATCATGCCCGAACTCCAGTCGAGATCTTCTTTCTATACACATAATGTATGTATTATTTTATAATTGTGTAAAAAGTTCATCTATTCTTACTGTTAATATTTGTTTTAGGTGTGCTAGAGAAATTGGATGCAGGTATGTCCCGATCATTTTCAGCAAAACCTGTTTGCTGATCCACATCACTAGCTTCTTCATCACCCGTTCCATCATCATCTTCTCTGTTGTACTTTTGAGGTAAGTATTCTTTGCTTGAATCCGATGAGCTGTCTCTGCTGTTGCTTAATTCTATTTGTTGAGCATTTGCATCATCATCACTCGGACAAGGTTGCTGAGGTTGTGATGGTGATGCATCAAACATATCTATCGTAATCAAATAAGTCATCTAACTCATACACAAATTTCAACTTAGATTTTACCCGGTGACAATGATGGTTTGGGATGATTAAATTGATAATGATATGCCAATTGGAATGATAAATTGATTGCCAACATCAGCCGTGTGAAGGCAACTCTTAAGACTAAGGACTTGCCTATTAAAGCCGCTGCCTTCCATAGCGAACACCAGGTAAATTATCCCACTCTCCCTACCTCATCACGATTAATTCTTAGGTAACGATAATTAACATGCATTTAAATTTCCTTGCAGGCTTTTGAAAGCAGCATGAATCCAGTTTTGAACAAACCCAAACCACAGCCTCCTGCCCCACCGGCTGAAGCTGCACAGTCGGGCAAGCCAGAGGATGCTGCCAACGGCTCAACAATAGTGCTCCCAGAATTGATCCGCGGACCACAGTCCCGACTCCATCATGCGAAATTAATTGGCCGTGCATCACCAACTTATATCGGATGGGCGCTCCGTATTGAAAGCTATTGCTAAATTTCATAAAGCTTTACATAATTTTGCTTGGACAATCATGTGTAAGGTGTTGTAAAATGAAATGCGTGTTGAATACAAATTTTAAATCGCGTGAGTTGTATACTTGTATTATTGAAACGACGGATCTGTAAACAGTTGGTAGTACAAAGACTGTGGTACGCGTTATGTAACAAACCTGTTATACAGATTTTGTAAGTCAGGTCTGTCACAGACCTGTGTGACAGTCTGTAAAAGTGGGACACTACAAACAATTTACAGACTCTCAAAAACAGATCTGTAACAGACCTGAAACAGAGTCTGTGTGCTACCTGGGAATGGAATAACCGTCACGTTAGTAAAAAGAATTATAAAACTTACAAAAATATGCTGCGAATTGTAGTATTAGCAATGCCAATACCCCTGTAGTGAATGGATAAATTACGAATGTTCGAATGATTAGCTTAAATTAACCTAGGACTTTTAATATCAAAACCAGTAACAATTACTGATCATTGTGCGTAATATTCTACTGATTATTTAAATCCCAATTGTTTCAAATGGAAGAGTAAACATAAATAGAAATGAACAAAAACAGTTTGCATATGCAGTATTAGGAAGGACGACTCGCCTGTCGTAAGACGGTACGTTGTGAATGCTCGTTCGATTCAAAGTTTAGCATTTATATTAAAAGAAAACTATTCAATAAGAAACAAAATCAAGTACTGAACATTGTGCGTTTAATTCTACTTATTCCTGGAATAACCGTCAAGTTAGTAAAAAGAATTATAAACCTTACAAAAATACGCTTCCAATTGTAGTATTAGCAATGCCAATACCCCTGTAGTGAAAGGATAAATAAAGAATGGTCGAATGATTTTCTTAAATTAAGCTAGGACTTTAATTATCAAAACCAGTAACAATTACTGATCATTGTGCGTAATATTCTACTGATTACATTAATCCCACTCGTTTCAAATTGAAGAGTAAACATAAATAGAAATGAACAAAAACAGGTTACATATGCAGTATTACGAAGGACGACTCTCCTATCGTAAGCCGGTACGTTGGGAATGCACGTTTGATTCAAAGTCAAGCTGTTATAATAAAAGAAAACTATTCAACTAGAAACAAAAACAAGTACTGAACATTGTGCGTTTCATTCTACTGATTAATGGAATAACCGTCACGTTAGTAAAAAGAATTATAAAACTTACAAAAATATGCTGCAAATTGTAGTATTAGCAATGCCAATACCCCTGTAGTGAAAGGATAAATTACGAATGTTCGAATGATTTTCTTAAATTAACCTAGGACTTTTAATATCAAAACCAGTAACAATTACTGATCATTGTGCGTAATATTCTACTGATTAAATTAATCCCACTTGTTTCAAATTGAAGAGTACACATAAATAGAAATGAACAAAAAAAGGTTGCATATGCAGTATTACGAAGGACGGTTCTCCTGTCGTAGCACGGTATGTTGGGAATGCACGTTTGATTCAAAGTTTAGCTGTTATAATAAAAGAAAACTATTCAACTAGAAACAAAAACTTACTGAACATTGTGCGTTTAATTCTACTGATGAATGGAATAACCGTCAAGTTAGTAAAAAGAATTATAAAACTTACAGAAACATGCTGCGAATTGTAGTATTAGCAATGCCAATACCCCTGTAGTGAAAGGATAAATTACGAATGTTCGAATGATTTTCTTAAATTAACCTAGGACTTTTAATATCAAAACCAGTAACAATTACTGATCATTGTGCGTAATATTCTACTGATTATTTAAATCCCTCTTGTTTCAAATGGAAGAGTAAACATAAATAGAAATGAACAAAAACAGTTTGCATATGCAGTATTAGGAAGGACGACTCGCCTGTCGTAAGACGGTACGTTGGGAATGCTTATTTGATTCAAAGTTTAGCCGTATATTAAAAGAAAACTATTCAACTAGAAACAAAAACAAGTACTGAACATTGTGCGTTTAATTCTACTGATTATTGGAATAACCGTCAGGGTAGTAAAAAGAATTATAAAACATACAGAAATATGCTGCAAATTGTAGTATTGGCAATGCCAATACCCCTGAAGTCAAAGGATAAATTACGAATGTTCGAATGATTTTCTTAAATTAACCTAGGACTTTTAATATCAAAACCAGTAACAATTACTGATCATTGTGCGTAATATTCTACTGATTAAATTAATCCCACTTGTTTCAAATTGAAGAGTAAACATGAATAGAAATGAACAAAAAAAAGGTTTTATATGTAGTATTACGAAGGACGACTCTCCTGTCGTAAGACGGCTAGTTGGGAATGCACGTTTGATTCAAAGTTTAGCTGTTATATTAAAAGAAAACTATTCAATTAGAAACAAAAACAAGTACTGAACATTGTGCGTTTAATTCTACTGATTAATGGAATAACCGTCAAGTTAGTAAAAAGAATTATAAAACTTACAAAAATACGCTGCCAATTGTAGTATTAGCAATGCCAATACCCCTGTAGTGAAAGGATAAATTACGAATGTTCGAATGATTTTCTTAAATTAACCTAGGACTTTTAATATCAAAACCAGTAACAATTACTGATCATTGTGCGTAATATTCTACTGATTAAATTAATCCCACTTGTTTCAAATTGAAGAGTAAACATAAATAGAAATGAACAAAAAAAGGTTGCATATGCAGTATTACGAAGGACGGTTCTCCTGTCGTAGCACGGTACGTTGGGAATTCTCATTTGATTCAAAGTTTAGCTATTATATTAAAAGAAAACTATTCAATTAGAAACAAAAACAAGAACTGAACATTGTGCGTTTAATTCTACTGATTAATGGAATAACCGTCAAGTAGTAAAAAGAATTATAAAACTTACAAAAATATGCTGCAAATTGTAGTGTTAGCAATGCCAATACCCCTGTAGTGAAAGGATAAAGTACGAATGTTCGAATGATTTTCTTAAATTAACCTAGGACTTTTAATATCAAAACCAGTAACAATTACTGATCATTGTGCGTAATATTCTACTGATTAAATTAATCCAACTTGTTTCAAATTGAAGAGTAAACCTAAATAGAAATGAACAAAAACAGTTTGCATATGCAGTATTAGGAAAGACGATTCGCATGTTGTAAGACGGTACGTTGGGAATGCTCATTTGATTCAAAGTTTAGCTATTATATTAAAAGAAAACTATTCAACTAGAAACAAAAACAAGTACTGAACTTTGTGTGTTTAATTCTACTGATTAACGGAATAACCGTCAAGTTAGTAAAAAGAATTATAAAACTTACAAAAATTTGCTGCAAATTGTAGTATTAGAAATGCCAATACCCCTGTAGTGAAAGGATAAACTACGAATGTTCGAATGATTTTCTTTAATTAACCTAGGACTTTTAATATCAAAACCAGTAACAATTACTGATCATTGTGCGTAATATTCTACTGATTAAATTAATCCCACTTGTTTCAAATTGAAGAGTAAACATAAATAGAAATGAACAAAAACAGTTTGCATATGCAGTATTAGGAAGGACGACTCTCTTGTCGTAAGACGATACGTTGCAATTGCTCATTTGATTTAAAGTTTAGCTGTTATATTAAAAGAAAACTATTCAACTAGAAACAAAAACAAGTACTGAACATTGTGCGTTTAATTCTACTGATTAATGGAATATCCGTCAAGTTAGTAAAAAGAATTATAAAACTTACAAAAATACGCTGCCAATTGTAGTATTAGCAATGCCAATACCCCTGTAGTGAAAGGATAAATTACGAATGTTCGAATGATTTTCTTAAATTAAGCTAGGACTTTTAATATCAAAACCAGTAACAATTACTGATCATTGTGCGTAATATTCTTCTGATTAAATTAATTCCACTTGTTTCAAATTGAAGAGTAAACATAAATAGAAATGAATAAAAACAGTTTGCATATGCAGTATTAGGAAAGACGATTCGCCTGTCGTAAGACGGTACGTTGGGAATGCTTGTTTGATTCAAAGTTTAGCTGTTATATTAAAAGAAAACTATTCAACTAGAAACAAAAACAAGTACTGAACATTGTGCGTTTAATTCTACTGATTAATGGAATATCCGTCAAGTTAGTAAAAAGAATTATAAAAATTACAAAAATACGCTGCCAATTGTAGTATTAGCAATGCCAATACCCCTGTAGTGAAAGGATAAATTACGAATGTTCGAATGATTTTCTTAAATTAACCTAGGACTTTTATTATCAAAACCAGTAACAATTACTGATCATTGTGCGTAATATTCTACTGATTAAATTAATTCCACTTGTTTCAAATTGAAGAGTAAACATAAATAGAAATGAACAAAAACAGTTTGCATATGCTGTATTAGGAAGGACGACTATCTTGTCGTAAGACGATACGTTGGGAATGCTCATTTGATTCAAAGTTTAGCTGTTATATTAAAAGAAAACTATTCAACTAGAAACAAAAACAAGTACTGAACATTGTGCGTTTAATTCTACTGATTAATGGAATAACCGTCAAGTTAGCAAAAAGCATTATAAAACTTACAAAAATATGCTGCAAATTGTAGTATTAGCAATGCCAATACCCTTGTAGTGAAAGGATAAATTACGAATGTTCGAATGATTTTCTTAAATTAACCTAGGACTTTTAATATCAAAACCAGTAACAATTACTGATCATTGTGCGTAATATTCTACTGATTAAATTAATTCCACTTGTTTCAAATTGAAGAGTAAACATAAATAGAAATGAACAAAAACAGTTTGCATATGCAGTATTAGGAAGGACGACTCTCTTGTTGTAAGACGATAAGTTGGAATTGCTCATTTGATTCAAAGTTTAGCTGTTATATTAAAAGAAAACTGTTCAACTAGAAACAAAAACAAGTACTGAACATTGTGCGTTTAATTCTACTGATCAATGTAATAACCGTCAAGTTAGTAAAAAGAATTATAAAACTTACAAAAATATGCTGCAAATTGTAGTATTAGCAATGCGGAATGATAAATTATGAATGTTTGAATGATTTTTTTAAATTAACCTAGGACTTTTAATATCAAAACCAGTAACAATTACTGATCATTGTGCGTAATATTCTACTGATTAAATTAATCCCACTTGTTTCAAATTGAAGAATAAACATAAATAGAAATGAACAAAAACAGTTTGCATATGCAGTGTTAGGAAAGACGATTCTCCTGTCGTAAGACGGTACGTTGGGAATGCTCATTTGATTCAAAGTTTAGCTGTTATATTAAAAGAAAACTATTCAACTAGAAATAAAAACAAGTACTGAACATTGTGCGTTTAATTCTACTGATTAATGGAATAACCGTCAAGTTAGCAAAAAGAATTATAAAACTTACAAAAATATGCTGCAAATTGTAGTATTAGCAATGCCAATACTCTTGTAGTGAAAGGATAAATTACGAATCTTCGAATGATTTTCTTAAATTAACTTAGGACTTTTAATATCAAAACCAGTAACAAATACTGATCATTGTGCGTAATATTCTACTGATTAAATTAATCCCACTTGTTTCAAATTGAAGAGTAAACATAAATAGAAATGAATAAAAACAGTTTGCATATGCAGTATTAGGAAGGACGACTATCTTGTCGTAAGACGATACGTTGGGAATGCTCATTTGATTCAAAGTTTAGCTGTTAGGGGAGAGCGGGGTGATACAGGACACGTACCAAACAGGACAGTAGCAGTTACGGGTCTTGGTGATGATGAACTGGGGGAAAAAAATACTGGGATGTTGTCAATGTCAATTTCTATATGTGACAAAAAAATCATCGTGAAATTCTTAAATATACACGAGTTATAGCGGAAATAAAAAAAGAGCGCTGTCTTTTCATTTTTATTTACATCACATTTTTTGGTATTGGCCACGCTATGTTTCGCCAAAAATTAATATAATAATTAAGGAAGCTAGTTAATTCCTTTACTTATACATGGCAGCTATTAAAAAAATTTTACGGATTAAGGTTTAGAGTTATTAATGAATTAAAAAAGACCCTCATTGGGGTGACACTGGACACGGTTTTGGGGGTACAATCGGACGAAATCAATTTTTTATTTTCGGAGCCATAACGTTTGAATCATGGTCCAAGAGTGTTGTCTGCTTCGAAAAGTATTTTCAATATCAATTATTTTTATTATTACGAACAATAATTAATATTTCACTAAGAATTTTGAGTTTCACTAACAATCGATCAAGAATCGATCACGCAATATCTAAGATGCCCCTCCCACTTCTCCATCTGGTATCGAAATTGTCCAGTCCTTCCCCCCCCAACTTCATTCGTTAATTTTCTTAATATTAATGTGCTTTTTTTAAATTTAATCTACGCTAAAATAGAAGTTCTATTGATAAAGTATTAAGGGAAATTTTTTAAAATTTAATTAATAGAAACTTTTTGTGCAACTAGCCGTGTCCAGTTTGGGACACACTCTGTCCAGTTTACCCCCACATTTTTCATCAACAACAATTTTACCCATATTTTTCTAAATTAAATAACTCGTAAAGTATATAACGTATATCGATGAAAAAATTCCCTAATGTTATACAAACAACGCTCTTTACACTAATACAATTTATTTACCCATAACACTTTTACACACCAAATTAAAGACAAAACAAAGTTTTTGTCCTAGTTCACCCCGCTCTCCCCTATATTAAAAGAAAACTATTCAACTAGAAACAAAAACAAGTACTGAACATTGTGCGTTTAATTCTACTGATTAATGGAATAACCGTCAAGTTAGTTAAAAGAATTATAAAACTTACAAAAATATGCTGCAAATTTTAGTATTAGCAATGCCAATACCCCTGTAGTGAAAGGATAAATTACGAATGTTCGAATGATTTTCTTAAATTAACCTAGGACTTTTAATATCAAAACCAGTAACAATTACTGATCATTTTGCCTAATATTCTACAGATTAAACTAATCCCACTTGTTTCAAATTGAAGAGTAAACATAAATAGAAATGAACAAAAACAGTTTGCATATGCAGTATTAGGAAAGACGATTCGCCTGTCGTAAGACGGTACGTTGAGAATGCTCATTTGATTCAAAGTTTAGCTGTTATATTAAAAGAAAACTATTCAACTAGAAACAAAAACAAGTACTGAACATTGTGCGTTTAATTCTACTGATTAATGGATTAACCGTCATGTTAGTTAAAAGAATTATAAAACTTACAAAAATATGCTGCAAATTTTAGTATTAGCAATGCCAATACCCCTGTAGTGAAAGGATAAATTACGAATGTTCGAACGATTTTCTTAAATTAACCTAGGACTTTAAATATCAAAACCAGTAACAATTACTGATCATTGTGCGTAATATTCTACTGATTAAATTAATCCCACTTGTTTCAAATTGAAGAGTAAACATAAATAGAAATGAACAAAAAAATGTTGCATATGCAGTATTACGAAGGACGGTTCTCCTGTCGTAACACGGTACGTTGGGAATGCACGTTTGATTCAAAGTTTAGCTGTTATAATAAAAGAAAACTATTCGACTAGAAACAAAAACAAGTACTGAACATTGTGCGTTTAATTCTACTGATTAATGGAATAACCGTCAAGTTAGTAAAAAGAATTATAAAACTTACAAAAATATGCTGCAAATAATAGTATTAGCAATGCCAATACCCCTGTAGTGAAAGGATAAATATCGAATGTTCGAATGATTTTCCAAAATTAACCTAGGACTTTTAATATCAAAACCAGTAACAATTACTGATCATTGTGCGTTATATTCTACTGATTAAATTAATCCCACTTGTTTGAAATTGAAGAGTAAACATAAATAGAAATGAACAAAAAAAGGTTGCATATGCAGTATTACGAAGGACGGTTCTCCTGTCGTAACACGGTACGTTGGGAATGCACGTTTGATTCAAAGTTTAGCTGTTATAATAAAAGAAAACTATTCAACTAGAAACAAAAACAAGTACTGAACATTGTGCGTTTAATTCTACTGATTAATGGAATAACCGTCAAGTTAGTAAAAAGAATTATAAAACTTACAAAAATATGCTGCAAATAATAGTATTAGCAATGCCAATACCCCTGTAGTGAAAGGATAAATATCGAATGTTCGAATGATTTTCCAAAATTAACCTAGGACTTTTAATATCAAAACCAGTAACAATTACTGATCATTGTGCGTTATTCTACTGATTAAATTACCCACTTGTTTCAAATTGAAGAGTAAACATAAATAGAAATGAACAAAAAAAGGTTGCATATGCAGTATTACGAAGAACGGTTCTCCTGTCGTAACACGGTACGTTGGGAATGCACGTTTGATTCAAAGTTTAGCTGTTATAATAAAAGAAAACTATTCAACTAGAAACAAAAACAAGTACTGAACATTGTGCGTTTAATTCTACTGATTAATGGAATAACCGTCAAGTTAGTTAAAAGAATTATAAAACTTACAAAAATATGCTGAAAATAGTAGTATTAGCAATGCCAATACCCCTGTAGTGAAAGGATAAATTACGAATGTTCGAATGATTTTCTTAAATTAACCTAGGACTTTTAATATCAAAACCAGTAACAATTACTGATCATTGTGCGTAATATTCTACTGATTAAATTAATCCCACTTGTTTCAAATTGAAGAGTAAACATAAATAGAAATGAACAAAAAAAGGTTGCATATGCAGTATTACGAAGGACGGTTCTCCTGTCGTAGCACGGTACGTTGGGAATTCTCATTTGATTCAAAGTTTAGCTATTATATTAAAAGAAAACTATTCAATTAGAAACAAAAACAAGAACTGAACATTGTGCGTTTAATTCTGCTGATTAATGGAATAACCGTCAAGTTAGTAAAAAGAATTATAAAACTTACAAAAATACGCTGCCAATTGTAGTATTAGCAATGCCAATACCCCTGTAGTGAAAGGATAAAGTACGAATGTTCGAATGATTTTCTTAAATTAACCTAGGACTTTTAATATCAAAACCAGTAACAATTACTGATCATTGTGCGTAATATTCTACTGATTAAATTAATCCCACTTGTTTCAAATTGAAGAGTAAACATAAATAGAAATGAACAAAAACAGTATGCATATGCAGTATTAGGAAAGACGATTCTCCTGTTGTATGACGGTACGTTGAGAATGCTCATTTGATTCAAAGTTAAGCTATTATATTAAAAGAAAACTATTCAACTAGAAACAAAAACCAGTACTGAACATTGTGCGTTTAATTCTACTGATTAATGGAATAACCGTCAAGTTTGTAAAAAGAATTATAAAACTTACAAAAATATGCTGCAAATTGTAGTATTTGCAATGCCAATACCCCTGTAGTGAAAGGATAAATTACGAATGTTCGAATGATTTTCTTAAATTAACCTAGGACTTTTAATATCAAAACCAGTAACAATTACTGATCATTGTGCGTAATATTCTACTGATTAAATTAATCCCACTTGTTTCAAATTGAAGAGTAAACATAAATAGAAATGAACAAAAAAAGGTTGCATATGCAGTATTACGAAGGACGGTTTTCCTGTCGTAGCACGGTATGTTGGGAATGCACGTTTGATTCAAAGTTTAGCTGTTATAATAAAAGAAAACTATTCAACTAGAAACAAAAACCAGTACTGAACATTGTGCGTTTAATTCTACTGATTAATGGAATAACCGTCAAGTTAGTAAAAAGAATTATAAAACTTACAAAAATACGCTGCCAATTGTAGTATTAGCAATGCCAATACCCCTGTAGTGAAAGGATAAAGTACGAATGTTCGAATTATTTTCTTAAATTAACCTAGGACTTTTAATATCAAAACCAGTAACAATTACTGATCATTGTGCGTAATATTCTACTGATTAAATTAATCCCACTTGTTTCAAATTGAAGAGTAAACATAAATAGAAATGAACAAAAACAGTATGCATATGCAGTATTAGGAAAGACGATTCTCCTGTTGTAAGACGGCACGTTGAGAATGCTCATTTGATTCAAAGTTAAGCTATTATATTAAAAGAAAACTATTCAACTAGAAACAAAAACCAGTACTGAACATTGTGCGTTTAATTCTACTGATTAATGGAATAACCGTCAAGTTTGTAAAAAGAATTATAAAACTTACAGAAATACGCTGCCAATTGTAGTGTTAGCAATGCCGATACCCCTGTAGTGAAAGTGTTAGCCACCGAAAAAAGACGAAACGAACACGAGATGTGGCTAACTCAGTGGCCAACGGGGCCACGCTGCGATGTATTACACGACACGGTTTAACACACGGGAAAATTCAGGGCGACAGGTCGCGACTGTAGCCACTGCGAAAACGAAGAAGACTGACCTCGTTGCTGCATTTTCATCCGTCATCGACTACGGCGGAAATGCAGGCGAAGGAAAAAACAAAAGAAGGGCGCTAACGCGACAATTAGCTAGTATACGTTTAGTATACGTATAGTAGTACGTTGGGAAGGCTCATTTGATTCAAAGTTTAGCTGTAATATTAAAAGAAAACTATTCAATTAGAAACAAAAACAATTACTGAACATTGTGCGTTTAATTCTACTGATTAATGAAATAACCGTCAAGTTAGTAAAAAGAATTATAAAACTTACAAAAATACGCTTCCAATTGTAGTATTAGCAATGCCAATACCCCTGTAGTGAAAGGATAAATTACGAATATTCGAATGATTTTCTTAAATTAACCTAGGATTTTTAATATCAAAACCAGTAACAATTACTGATCATTGTGCGTAATATTCTACTGATTATTTAAATCCAACTTGTTTTAAATGGAAGAGTAAACATAAATAGAAATGAACAAAAACAGTTTGCATATGAAGTATTAGGAAGGACGATTAGCCTGCCGTAAGTTGGTACGTTGGGAATGCTCGTTTGATTCAAAGATTAGCTGTTATATTAAAAGAAAACTATTCAACTAGAAACAAAAACAAGTACTGAACATTGTGCGTTTAATTCTACTGATTAATGGAATAACCGTCAAGTTAGTAAAAACAATAATAAAACTTACAAAACTACGCTGCCAATTGCAGTATAAGCAATGCCAATACCCCTGTAGTGAATGAATAAATTACGAATGTTCGTATGATTTTCTTAAATTTACCTAGGACTTTTAATATCAAACCCAGTAACAATTAATGATCATTTTGCGTAATATTCCACTGATTAAATTAATCCCACTTGTTTCAAATTGAAGAATAAACAGAAATAGAAATGAACAAAAACAGTTTGCATATGCAGTATTACGAAGGACGACTCTCCTGTCGTAAGACGGTACGTTGGGAATGCACGTTTGATTCAAAGTTTAGCTGTTATATTAAAAGAAAACTATTCAACTAGAAACAAAATCAAGTACTGAACATTGTGCGTTTAATTCTACTGATTAATGGAATAACCGTCAAGTTAGTAAAAAGAATTATAAAACATACAAAAATACACTGCCAATTGTAGTATTAGCAATGCCAATACCCCTATAGTGAAAGGATAAATTACGAGTGTTTGAATGATTTTCTTAAATTAAGCTATGACTTTTAATATGAAAACCAGTAACGATTATTGATCATTGTGCGTAATATTCTACTGATTAAATTAATTCCACTCGTTTCTTTTTGAAGAGTAAACATCAATAGAAATAAACAAAAAAAGGTTTCACATGAAGTATTACAAAGGACGACTCTCCTGTCGTAAGACGGCACGTTGGGAATGCTCGTTTGATTCAAAGTTAAGCTGTTATATTAAAAGAAAACTATTCAACTAGAAACAAAAACAAGTACTGAACATTATGCGTTTAATTCTACTGATTAATCCCACTCGTTAAAATTGAAGAGTAAACATAAATAGAAATGAACAAAAACAGGTTGCATATGCAGTATTACGAAGGACGACTCTCCTGTCGTAAGACGGTACGTTGGGAATGAACGTTTGATTCAAAGTTTAGCTGTTATAATAAAAGAAAACTATTCAACTAGAAACAAAAACAAGTACTGAACATTGTGTGTTTAATTCTACTGATGAATGGAATTACCGTCAAGTTAGTAAAAACAATTATAATACTTACAAAAATACGCTGCCAATTGTAGTATTAGCAATGCCAATACCCCTGCAGTGAAAGGATAAATTACGAATGTTCGAATGATTTTCTTAAATTAAGCTAGGACTTTTAATATCGAAACCAGTAACATTTACTGATCATTGTGCGTAATATTCTACTGATTAAATTAATCTCACTTGTTTCAAATTGAAGAGTAAACATAAATAAAAATGAACAAAAACAGTTTGCATATGAAGTATTAGGAAAGACGATTCGCCTGTTGTAAGACGGTACGTTGGGAAAGCTCATTTAATTCAAAGTTTAGCTATTATATTAAAAGAAAACTATTCAACTAGAAACCAAAACAAGTACTGAACATTGTGCGTTTAATTCTACTGATTAACGGAATAACCGTCAAGTTAGTTAAAATAATTATAAAACTTACAAAAATATGCTGCAAATAGTAGTATTAGCAATGCCAATACCCCTGTAGTGAAAGGATAAATTACGAATGTTCGAATGATTTTCTTAAATTAACCTAGGACTTTTAACATCAAAACCAGTAACAATTACTGATCATTTTGCGTAATATTCTACTGATTAAGCTAATCCCACTTGTTTCAAATTGAAGAGTAAACATAAACAGAAATGAACAAAAACAGGTTGCATATGCAGTATTACGAAGGACGACTCTCCTGTCGTAAGACGGTACGTTGGGAATGCACGTTTGATTCAAAGTTTAGCTGTTATATTAAAAGAAAACTATTCAACTACAAACAAAAACAAGTACTGAACATTGTGCGTTTAATTCTACTGATTAATGGAATAACCGTCAAGTAAAAAGAATTATAAAACTTACAAAAATACGCTGCCAATTGTAGTATTAGCAATGCCAATACCCCTGTAGTGAAAGGATAAATAACGAATGTTCGTATGATTTTCTTAAATTTACCTAGGACTTTTAATATCAAAACCAGTAACAATTAATGATCATTGTGCGTAATATTCCACTGATTAAACTAATCCCACTTGTTTCAATTTGAACAGTAAACGTAAATTCAAATGAATGTTCCCACGAATTTGGTACCTGTCTCGTTTTCTTGCAAAAATTGCGTACTGAGAACAGTAGAGAAAAATGCTCGAATAGCGTGACTGTCTTGTATTACGTAATGTAGGCTGTATACTGTGTCTGAGACTGTACACTGTATACTATATACTGTAGACTGTGACTATAGACCAAAGACTGTAGGCTAAAGACGGTAGACTAAAAGACTCAGACTAAAGACTCACAACTAGCGACTGGTCGAAAACTATGGAAGGGCTGAGCACAGACAAGCTTAAATGAAGGAAAGGGAAACAATAGCGAAGCGCGACATAAAGATGGCTTCGTTGCCAAATCAGGTAAGCGCTTGTCGCTGGAACATCCTCCCCCGAGGCCAGCTAACCGGCCGAGCTAGATTCCAGGAGACACAATTCGGTGTTTCCATGTCGGAATATCCGGATGTAAGTTGAACGTCGACTGTGCGAACACAGCCGTTTGATCCCTGGAACACTTGTACGACGTGTCCGATGTTCCATACGCCACGGCTAAGACTCGAGGATGACGTCGCCGACTTCGAAATTCGGTTGCTTCGTTTTCCATTTCTTTCTTGTCGCAAGAGAACGTAGATAGACCGTTTTCCACAAGTCCCAGAAAAGGATACTGGAGCTAACGCCAGCAAACTGGAAGTGGTCTGGAGTGACCTACCCTTCTTGGTACGCTGCAACTCTTCGGCGTGAACCTCACTCTGGCAGCGTCTGACGAGGTCAAGAAATCTTGCATCCAACTTGGAGAGAGCGGCTACGTCGCTAGGTCTCACTTCGACGCTCGTCCAGTCGAACACTACACTTTCATTTGTCGCTTGACAAACCCGGCTCGTCTGAATTTCTTCCGTACTGACCATTCATGGTAGATCAACGGGCCATTCTTCTTCCGAAAGAACTAGGAGGTTCGGTCCATCTATCCAGATGGTAGGAAACATCTCCCCGTCTAGAGTAGAGCCGGTAGCAGCATCGGCTGGATTGATAATACCTGGGACGAATCGCCATTCTTCTGACTCCGTAATAGTCTGATTTTCGCCGTCACGGTTGCTGACGAAGACTTGGTAATTGGCGCGAATCCAATTTCGGACGGTGCTGCTGTCCGTCCAGAATCTCCGTTTCTTAATTTTGATGGTCAGGGCAGATTGGACCGTCACGGCTAGTCTGGATCCTAGCAGTGCTGCGTTAAACATGAGTTTCGGCACAGAAATGACCTTCTTCGGTGCGAGCTTGTTGGCGGCCCTCGCCTGCCAACGATTATCCTACCGTCGGAGTAGACGTTGCGGATGTAGATTACGGCAGCGTAAGCCTCCTACGACGCGTCACAGAAGATGTGAAGTTCAGATGACACTATGTTGGCTCCATCAGGAAACAAACAGCGTGGCATTTCTACTGAATTCAGTTGTTTCAGGGTGATAACCACTTGTTCCACCATGTCTGGTCGTCTTCGGCTAAAGCATCCGTGCAACTCAAACCCTTCATGCCTAGTTCTCTTAGGCGGATATTGGCTTTCACAATGAATGGAGAGGCAGTTCCCAAAGGGTCAAAGACGCTGGCCACATTGCTGACTAAAGCTATATGGTTAATTCGATGTCGGGGAACTTTGCGACCTTAAACCCGAGCGTATCCAAATGGGTGTTCCAAATTACGCCGAGCACCTTTTCGTCGGCATCTCAAGACGACGAATATGATGACGGTTAATCCTGGGGAATTTCGGTCTTCATTCCTAGCACAAATTCGCGAGAGTTAGAGATCCACCGTCGCAAGTTGAGATCGGCGTTCGCTAGTGCTGCCTTGACGGCGGTGGCTTCACTCAAGCTTCTAAGACGGATGGAGCTGAGCTTAAATAGTGGTCTACATACAACCGTTCTCGGGCAGGGGTGACAATATGTTCTGCTACCCCGGCATCCTGGATGATTTGACGGACCTCATAGATGGCGACAAACGGTGAACAGCTCGCTCCGAAGGGTAGACGGTTCATCCTACAAACCGTCGGTTCGTCTGTTTCCTTGTCTCGAAAGAGGAAACAGAAGTAGTTGGCGTCCCTGGATGCCAAACGGAACCTGCTGAACATGGCTTCAATGTCGGAAGCCCATGCGATTTCTTCCTGCCGAAATCGGCTGATGACTGCAGCTAGGGCCGGTTGCAGGGCGGGCCCACTTAAAAATAGCGTCGTCCAGTGATTTTCTTCTAAAGGGCGCGGCGGCGTCGAATACGACTCGTAGTTTCGATCCTTTGTACACCCCGTGGTGTGCAAGAAAATATTTGGCAGAAGCCTGGTCCGAAAGCCGGGAGGCGTATCCTTGGTCGAATGTCTTTTGCATCGCCTTCCGATAATCTTCTTCAAATTTCGGGTCTCGGTCAAATCTTCTCAGCAAACTCTTGAGCCGGTTTTCGGCTAACGGACGTTTATTATGGAGATTCGGTTCTCCTTCTCTCCAGATGATCGGAACTTCATATCCAGTATCAAGCTTCCGTATTCTTTCTTTCATGATTGACAGAGCTCTGTTATCATCTACGTAGAGGCCTCTCGCTTGGAATTCTGTGCCGAAGTTTTTCGTATCGCAAAATCGACGCAGCTCGCCCGCGACGTCTTCTAGTGAAATGCGACCGGAAATAGTGCAGGCACGAACTGCTATGACGGTCGTGTGTTTGTTGGTGACTCCCCGGATGATCCAGCCGAGCCTTGTCCGAGAGGCAATTGGTTCGTAGTCTTTGCCTTCTCTGGTCTCTTTAACTCCCAGCAGGTGGATGTGATCCGTACCGATTAAAAGGTCTACCCTTCCTTCGACTTCTGCGGTAGGTAAGTCTCGAAGATGAGCCCATTCTTTCTTCATCCGATTCCAATCTGTGACTGGCGTTGAGCTGGCCACCACCTTCATGGTGGAACTTTCTAATGTGACGATTTCGCCCGACTCTGTGCGCAGTTGGAACTGGATGCGTCTGGATCTGTACTGGTTTACTACGACTCCGGCCAATCAATTTCGAGAATTTGAGGGGTGCGCTGAATTTTTAGAGAAGTTGCGAAGGCACTTCTCATGAGCGTGGAACACTACCCTCATCAACGAAAACGTTGATCGTCGCCTGGATCTTCAACCGCATCATGCCTAAGGCCACCCGTGTCGGTTCATCCGCGCGGTGGTAGAGCGCGCCTTATTCGTCGAAACTCTGCTGGAGTCGTGTAATAATGGATAGTGCGAATACGAACAATCTGGATGTCTGCAGGCTCTCTTAGTGGTACAGTTGCCCACAGAATGTTTCGTTCCAAAACAGCTGAAACATAGGCGATGCCTCAGGTCAGCTGCGGACGTTCCGCCAATCCTACTAAGGTCGAAAAGGTGAGTTTGAACCTTTTCTGCGAATCGTTTGAAGGTTTCCGGATCTTGCTTGATCTCTAACTGGTCCATGGCTTGAAGATGAGCGGCCCGCATGACGTCTTGCCTACCGCAAGTTTGCTTCAAACGTGTAAGGGCTTCCATGTAAGCGGGTTCCCCTCCGCCCAGGCCGTAGATCACATCCAGGCAGTTAAGCTGCGTCTATACTAGAAGTTTTTACAGAAAAGTTACGGTCATACAGACATAAAGGCATACAGTCTTACTGTCACGCTATTTCCGTTTTTCCATAACGCAATCTAGACTGCAAATAGGTTTACAGACATCATACGGAAAATGAGCGTATTTGAAAAGCTTATGCTTTATTCTCATTGGTTGAACCTTATTTTTCAGCTTACGGAAGCTCTCACTTACGGAAAAAGTTTGAATCATTTCAAACTTTTTTTCTTACAGACATACAGGCAAAAAGGCATATGGTTACGGCAAATCGCTAGTGTAGATTGCACGGAATAAGCTTTCCGTATGCCTGTATCGAGTATGTATGTCTGTATGACCGTAATTTGTCTGTAAAAACTGCTAGTATAGACGCAGCTTTACCCCGCAGATACCGTTTTAGCACCGCTAACTTCTCGCCGGGCGTATTCGCCGTGTCGTGCACTAGTGCACGGAATAAATCGATCCATGTGAACCATTCAAGAGACTTCCCATGGAAAACGTCTAATTCTACTGCTACTGTTGAGCGAAACTTTCGTTGACTGGTGGTAGTGTGCCGGAACAGTACAGGTTTATCCAGTCGGCATCTGCTTGCATTCGGGCTTCATCGACTCTCTGTTGGGCGACTGCGAGTTCTGCTGCTCTTGCTACCTCGGGTCGTTGGTCAATTAACGACGGGGCTAACGAGTGAACGGGTCGCGCCGCGATTACGCGAATTTCTGAATGCGGTTCATTGGCTCTTGATTCCAAATGCTGTCGGGCTGATTCCCGAGTTTCGCCTATCTGCTGAACGTTGCGTAGGTGGATCGCGTCTTGTCTCTCATTTTCTGTTTGATTTTTATCCGCGTTCAGTAGGTCTGTGTGTAGACGAGTCGCCGTGCTCGACAACAACCCTAGGTGATCGATCAGTCCCATGATGGAGCCTCGTGATCCGTGTGAAATAATCAGCAAATCAATTTGACGACAGGTTGTAGTTACTTTCTTACGTGTCGCTTTGCTCTGTCTCTTCCACGTTTCGATGTCGTTCCCACTCGGGATGAAGTTGCAGCTTCCAGCTCTGGCTATTTCGCCAACCCCTAACAATCCTGTTGCCTCTGCCATGCTGATAGCCAGGGGCGTTTCTGTCGAAGGCCTTGTCTGGGAGATAAACAGAAAACTAGTGCACGAGGGCCTGCTGGAGATTTACTAGTAGAATAATTGCCAGGTATCTAGCCTCAATGATTAAAATGAACTTGGAAATTCACTTTTCTACTCCGCTTCGAAGGGCCAAATGTTCCCACGAATTTGGAACCTGTCTCGTTTTATTGCGAAAATGGCGTACTAAGAAGAGTAGAGAAAAATGATCGAAAAGCGTGACTGGATTGGCGGTGAAATAGGACCGGAACGAAATAGAACTGGAGAAATAGGACTGAAAATTTCCAGTCCTATGTCTCCTATAGAAATAGGACTGCTTTTTAAAAATCATTAGGACAGTCCTATTTCTCCTCTAGCCAGTCCTATTTCTCCTAGAAATTGGGCCTATTTCATTGTAGTCCCTATTTTTGAAGTGTTTGAACTTTAGGACAATGAGCCTCCAAACTGGTAGGCAAAGTTGGAGGGAAAATTTTTTATGTGCGCGTTGGCTTATATGCTTACGTCCTTGAAAAAGAGTGTTAACAAAATTTCAGCGCTTAGTTCGCTTGCAAGTTGAGAATTCCTTATCATATTTAAATTTTTTTTGCACAGTATAAACCAGCATTTTTTACTTAATATAATTTAGTTAACAAATAATTAATAATTTAATAAATCTGAACGTGGTTTTACTTTTTTTATTGCGAATTCTTCATACCTCTTGCATTTATCAAAACCAGTAACAATTACTGATCATTTTGCGTAATATTCTACTGATTAAATTAATACCACTTGTTTCAAATTGAAAAGTAAACATAAATAGAAATGAACAAAAAAAGGTTTTATATGCTGTTAGCCACCGAAAAAAGACGAAACGAAAACGAGATGTGGCTAACTCAGTGGCCAAAGGGGCCACGCTGCGATTGTATTACACGACACGAGGTTACAACACAGAAAATTTGGAGTGACAGGTTGCGACTGTCACCTCCGCGAAAACGATTAAGACTGACCTCGTTGCTGCATTTCCCTCCGTCATCGACTACGGCGGAAATGCAGGCGAGGGAAAAAACAAAAGTAGGGCGCTAACGCGACAATTAGCTTTAGGTGATAATGGGGTGGCGGAAGTGTGAGGGGGGGTAACTATTACAAAAAATAAAGGGTTAGTTCAGCCAAGGTCAGACAAGTTCAGACTTGTCTGCCCCTCGGCTAAAACACGCACACACACACACACACACACATACAGACATAGAAAAACGAAAATTAAATCATATTTAATTACTTAACGACTTCTGTCGTTAACAGCGGGGCCTGTTACTGATTACAGAAAAAACAATCATGTATCAGTAACATCAGACTCTAATAAACATAATTTAGACACCGGGCGGTGGTATTCTCCAGTAGAAGTCTTGACGTACACCGATCGGACGACTCCATCTGGGCTGGGGATCACTCGGGTCACACGACCAATGGGCCAATGTCCTCTAGGAGAATTCGGGGCCACCACAAGCACGGTATCGTCCACTGCCAAATTCTTCTTATCGAAAAGCCATTTCGACGGTCAGTGAGCGTGGGCAGGTACTCTTGAAGCCATCGGCGCCAGAAGTGTGTCGTCATGACTTGCATGGCCTCCCAATGTTTTCGAGAATACAGTTTCTCGTCCTCGATGACGTCGTCTTCTGTATTCGGCGAGTTCTGCACTAACAAAAAATGATTAGGCGTAAGTGGTTCAGGATCTCGAGGGTCCACACTGACGTATGTCAGTGGACGTCCGTTCAGCAATGATTCGGCCTGAATCACGAAACCACGTAAAAGCTCTTCGGTAAGCGGACGTGATTCCACAATGGCTTCTAGAGCCACCTTTGCTGATTTGACGAGGCTTTCCCAAACGCCTCCGAAATGTGGCGCTAATGGTGGTGAGAAATGCCACTCAGTTTCTTGTTTTACCATTTGTCCGACAATATTTTGCTCCTTAAGACGCTCGATGCCTTGTTGAATTGCTTTGTCTCCAGCAACGATTTGCGTTCCATTGTCGCTATACACGATTGACGGACGACCTCTTCGAGCGGTGAACGAAGCGAAGGCGATCAGAAAGGAAGACAAGTCAAGCGAGGCTGCAACTTCCAAGTGTACCGCTCTAGTGTTGAGGCACGTTATCAGTAAAACATAACGTTTCACTTTGCGGCGAAAAATGGTGATGTTGCAGGGGCCGAAATAGTCCATTCCCACATGGGTGAAAGGACGTTGGAACGGAACAAGACGATGACGCGGAAGCGGGGCCATTAACGGAATGCAGGGAGTAGCTCTATGCCGTTTGCAAGTAAAGCACTTGTGCAGATACCTTTTGATAGCTACTCGTCCTTTGATGATCCAGTATTGAGACCTTATTGAGCTTAGAAGTCTTTCTGGAGATGGGTGGAACAGTAGATCATGCTCTCTCATGACGATTAAACGCGTGAGTGGATGATCATGGGGCAGGATTTTAGGATGCTTGATGTCGAACGAAAGAGGAGCGTAATTCAAGCGACCTCCTACTCGCAATATTCCTTCCTCATCCAGAAATGGCGATAAAGTTATCAGCGTCGAACTCAGTTTTAAAGGCCTTTTGTCCTTTAAAGCCTCTATTTCCTCAGAATAGATCTCCAATTGTGCGGATTTGATGCAAAAATTGGCAGCGCGCTGAATGCATTTCACACCAATTCGCGAATTGTCACGATTCGACGATTTCAATTTCGAGTTGAAAATAAAACGAAGAACCCATGCAACAATTCACATCACTAGATCATAGTTGGAATTTCGTTCCAATAATGAGCGGATCCTATTTTCTTCCGCGGGGCCGTAAACGAGCCCAATCCAGTTGGTGGCTGATACCTCTGGATCTTCGACAGAAGGTTCAGGAAGCTTAATAGTTATCGGCCAGGCTTTTTCTTCTTGCTGCAAGAAGGATGGGCCATTTACCCAACGATAATTGTCCATCATCTCATCAGGAAAAAGTCCTCTGCTGCACTCATCAGCTGGATTTTCGGTTCCTGGGACATGTCTCCATTGCGTTGGCTGAGAATGCTCTAAGATTTCAGATATTCGATTAGCGACGAACGTTTGAAAGCGACATGTCTTAGAGGTTATCCACTGAAGGACAGTTTTAGAATCAGACCAATAGATGATTTGATTGAGTGGAATACGTAGTGTCGATTGAATGAACTTCACAAGGCGTAGTGCCACAACTGCTCCTTGGAGTTCTAATTTCGGAACGGTTAACGGACGAAGGGGTGCCACGCGGGACTTTGACGTTACGAAATTTACAGCGACGACATTATTGCGATAGAATACTCGTAGATATACTACAGAGCCAAACCCGACGGTGGATGCATCGCAAAAGGCATGCAGCTGAATATCTTGGATGTCACTGGACGAAGTTAAAGCTCGCGGGATCTTGAATGCTTCGAGCTGGCTAAGATTAGTCGTCCATTTGTTCCACTGGTGTTGAATTAGTTCGGGAACTTGGTCATCCCAGTCACACCGACAAGCCACAATTCTTGAAGAATTCTTTTGGCGCTGAGGATCACTGGTGATAGAAACCCCAGTGGGTCGTACAAGGTGGACACTGCACTCAAGATCCGACGCTTAGTGCTGGCTTCGACGTCGGTTTTAACATCAAATATGAAGCTGTCGCTTTCGCTGTCATACAAAACGCCTAAGGTTCTCTCCGTAGGTAAATCTTCTAAGTCCAGATTCAGGCGAGGTTGATTACGATCACCTTCTGGAACACGAGACAGTACCCGTCGAGATGAAGAGAGCCATTGGTTCAGATGAAATCCTCCCTTTTTTAGCAACGCTGTGGAATCTTTGACCGCTCGACTAGCCTCCTCTTCAGTGTAAAAAGAATCCAGAAGATTATCTACATAGAAGTTCTTGTAGACTCGTTCAGCGGCTTCAGGAAATTCTTCACGATGTATATCAGCAATATGTCGAAGCACTTGGGAGCAGATAAAGGGGGATGAAACTGATCCAAAGATTTGCCTCTGCATTTCATATACGGTGGGTCTTTTCCGTGAGCCAGGTGGACGCCACAGGAATCGTAGAGCGGAACGGTCTTCTTCCTTCACGCCAACTTGAAGAAACATTTGCTGAATATCCCCCGATAGGGTCACCGGCTTTTCTCTAAAGAGTAGGAGGGTTGCACCTATATCGTTGATAAGGTTGGGACCCTTTAACAGCACTTCGTTAAGTGCAACTCCTTGGTACTTGGCCGAAGCATCGAAGACCACCCTCACCTTTTCGGGTTTCTGAGGATTTACAACTCCATGATGGGGAAGGTACCAATTTCTCCCAAAGGTGCCCTTCAATTCACTCTCTTTGAGAGGCCGTGCGAATCCTTTTGCCACATAGTCATCGATAACGGCTTTGTATCTCCCCGCAAAGTTAGAATTGTGCGAGAATTTGGTTTCGATGGAGAAGAGACGACGCAATGCACTGTTGTAATTGTCGGGTAGTGCGATGTCATCTGAAACCCATGGTAGCCCTACTTCATACCTGGTTCCGTCGAATTGAATGGTTTCGTCGAATTTCTTTCTCGCTAGCGTATCTTCGGCTGATTCTAGCGGTTGAGCTGGAGTTACAATTGGAAAGCTTTCCGTTTCCCACAATTTCTCAACTTGCCGTAAGAGTAGCGATTCCGTCGGTGATTCTTGTACGTGGTAGCAGAGTTTTTGCACCGTCAGCAGTGGTTTGTTTGAACGACAAACCGTTGAATCGTGTTCCTGCGTCCCTAACGTTAGATCGCCAACGCAAGTCCAACCAAATGGCGTCAGTATTCCAAAGGGAGCGTCGGTTCCAACCGGAGGAAGTCTTTCATCGAGACGTAAATGCAACCATTGATTTCCCGCGCCAATCAGGATAGTTGGTTCTCCAACTTCAACCAATTTTACGTCTTTAAGATGAGGGTAACGACTTCGGATCTCCATTAACTCCTTCGGTGGGCATGGTAACTTTAGGTACTGGGTCGGCACAGTAGAAACCTGCTTTAAATCAGCTTCGAAGGACCTATCACGAGCCTTAACAGTCAGACTGACAGTAGTTGACTGAAACTGCGGATCTTGGCCGTGAAACGAACCAAAGGAGACATGCTTTGCATTTCCTTTGCATTTCAGCTGTCTAGCTACATCCTCTCGAATCAAGTTAACGGTCGCTCCTGGATCTAGAAAAGCGAAAGTTTCTATTTCCATCCCGTTTGCTTGAAGTAACACCGGAACGATAGCCAGGGAAGTGTTTATGGCCGTGTCCCTGTTTTTAATGGTCATTGCTCGACCATCCGACGATTTCGATGATGGCTGACTTGCGTTTTTTGCTGTTGAAGCATTCGCGGGATAAACTCGAGGTGCTCCGTGCAATAGAGGGTGGTGGCGTTGGCCACAGTTACCAATGTTGCAAACGATTTCGGTAGGGCACTCGGTTCCCCGATGGGTTCCAATCAGACACCTAAAACACAATCGTTTCTCCTTCACCCATTCCACTCTAGCTGTGACGCCTAGATCCTTGAATGTGGAACAGGTTTTGATCGAATGTGCGTTATCACAGTAGAGACATTTCTTGATAACGCCTTTCTTCAGCGACGACGAGTTACTTTCCGAAGGATGACCTGGATGTTGATTCTTGACCGGCGGAGAGGTGGAAGTGTGAAAAACGACAGGACCTTTACCAAAGAGAGGAGTTGGTTTTGTGGAAGGCTTCGCACTTTCCGATTTCTTCTCCTTCTGTGGGGCTGGAGATCTATGACTAGACGGCCTCGTCATCAATTCACCCATCACCATTTCGTCTATCCATTTTGCGAGATCCTTTAGGGTAGCTCGCGTTGGAGTCATGCGATAGACTTTCACGCCCCAGCTACTTCTCATCCGCGGAGGTAGACGAGAGACGACGTGTTCCAAAGTCATCCCCGATTCCAAATCCTGCTCATAGCCACCGGTCCTCAGAGCATGCATAGCTCCATGAAGCGTTCGGTTGAGCTTGGCAAGTGCCTCTGAATCATCATCTCGGATTGATGGAAGATTCATAAGAGCCATCAGATGGCTCCGAGCAACCACTTGTGGTTGGCCATACCGCTTCTTCAGTTGTATCAAAGCATCATAATAGGTGGACGGATTGTCCAAATATTTGGCTATGTACGAACGCACTTCTGTAGTAAGCAGCTGCTTTAAGAAAGCATGGCGTTGAGCATCCGATGGTACCACATTATGGATCATATCTCTGAACGACGAGATAAAGGTTGGCCATTCCTTGGGATCACCATTAAATGGTGTGATCTTAACTTGTGGCAATGCGTTCATTAGCCAATTAGGGGTGAATCCCCCTGACGCTTCCCTTGGTGGAGGTGTGCGATTGTTGATCCAATCATCGCTGCTGAATGATGTCGTTGGAGGGGGTGGTGGATCACCTCTTCCCGATGACTCTAATGGTCCAGGATTATATTGCGCCGCGGGCGGGTCGCCAATTGGCGATACAGGTCGAGGGGTTTCGAATCTGCATCGAATGTCCCTTCTATCCATCGGATGTATTGGCACTGGATCATACGTCTGTGGATACGGATCGTCGCAGCGATATTCATCCACGGTAAAGTAAGATTCTTCATCCACTTGGCTCCGAGTAGCACGACTGCAAGTAGAAGCTGGCGAGTTACGTCGATCATCAAGGTAGTGGTCTACCTGTAGTGATACGTCACGTACACGAATCTCTTTACCTACAATATAACTATAGGCATCTGTCATCGGTTTCTTAGCTTCCCATAATCTTTGATTGTAAAAGAAATGGGCATCTCGCACTTCATCCAAGCGGCTTTGCATTTGAGTCTTCAAATGTTTCAATATGGAGCGACGGCCACGGTTATTAATCATTTCTTTAATTTCGCGACACTGTCGCTCAAGAATAACGACTAATGTGTCTCGTTCGACACGTGCTACTTCAATTGCTCTGAGTCGTTCTTCCGGTGTAAGAACTACTCGCTGGCTGGGATTCGTTGAACCACTTTGGCTGCCAACTCCAGTATCACGTCGATTTGGATGATCCGGAATACCAATATCTGGCATACTTGTTATGCTGCCGTTACGTGATCGTGATGAAGCCATGTCGGAAGGTGTCGATGATCAAAAGTGCGCAAAACAGATGAAGTGTATTATCAATCGACGGCCCTGTAAAGGTATCGACGATTGAAAACGGGCGAGACGGACGAAAAGGCACTGAACAATCGACGGCCCTGTAAAGGTATCGACGATTGAATATATGTGCGAGACGGGCGAAAATGGAATTGACAATCGACGGCCCTGTAAAGGTATCGATGATTGAAAATATACTAAACGGACGAAAAGGCAGTTATCAATCGACGGCCCTGTAAAGGTATCGACGATTGAAAAACTGAAGGACGGACGAAAACGAAACGATCAATCGACGGCCCTGTAAAGGTATCGACGATTGAAAGAGTGCACAGACGAAAATGAAAGAATCAATCGACGGCCCTGTAAAGGTTTCGACGATTGAAATGTGCACGGACAAAAAAAACGAAATGATCAATCGACGGCCCTGTAAAGGTATCGACGATTGAACATGTGTGCGCGACGGACGAAAAACGAAATTAACAATCGACGGCCCTGTAAAGGTATCGACGATTGAAAATATGAAAGACGAAATCGAGATGAACAATCGACGGCCCTGTAAAGGTATCGACGATTGAACAAGTAGACGGACGAAACGAAATTAACAATCGACGGCCCTGTAAAGGTATCGACGATTGCTAATGTAGAAAAACGGACGAAAACGAAAATATCAATCGACGGCCCTGTAAAGGTATCGACGATCGATATATGCACAGACGAAAATGAAAGAATCAATCGACGGCCCTATAAAGGTATCGACGATTGAAATGTGCATGAACGAAATCGAAATGAACAATCGACGGCCCTGTAAAGGTATCGACGATTGAACATGTGTGATGAACACTGAAAATTACCAATCGACGGCCCTGTAAAGGTATCGACGATGGTAAATAGGACGAAAGATGAAACTACTGACAAGAATTGACCAACCACCCTAGGTCGGACAAAACTGCCAGCAAAGAATACTTACGTCCTGTGTTGAAATGTTCAAATGATGAGCCGGAAGACCCAGGGATGAATCGACGATGGCGAAGATGAACACGAACGATGAACTTTCCCGGTCGATGCACCAAAATGTTAGCCACCGAAAAAAGACGAAACGAAAACGAGATGTGGCTAACTCAGTGGCCAAAGGGGCCACGCTGCGATTGTATTACACGACACGAGGTTACAACACAGAAAATTTGGAGTGACAGGTTGCGACTGTCACCTCCGCGAAAACGATTAAGGCTGACCTCCGTCATCGACTACGGCGGAAATGCAGGCGAGGGAAAAAACAAAAGAAGGGCGCTAACGCGACAATTAGCTTTAGGTGATAATGGGGTGGCGGAAGTGTGAGGGGGGGTAACTATTACAAAAAATAAAGGGTTAGTTCAGCCAAGGTCAGACAAGTTCAGACTTGTCTGCCCCTCGGCTAAAACACGCACACACACACACACACACACATACAGACATAGAAAAACGAAAATTAAATCATATTTAATTACTTAACGACTTCTGTCGTTAACATGCAGTATTACGAAGGACGACTCTCCTGTCGTAAGACGGTACGTTGGGAATGCACGTTTGATTCAAAGTTTAGCTCTTGTAATAAAAGATAACTATTCAACTAGAAAGCAAAACAAGGACTGAACATTGTGCGTGAATTCTAATGATTAATGGAATAACCGTCAAGTTAGTAAAAACAATTATAAAACGTTTAATTCTACTGGTTAATAAAATAACCGTCAAGTTAGTAAAAAGAATTATAAAACTTACAAAAATACGCTGCCAATTGTAGTATTAGCAATGCAAATACTCCTGAAGTGGAAGGATAAATTATGAATGTTCGAATGATTTTCTTAAATTAACCTAGGACTTTTAATATCAAAACCAGTAACAATTACTGATCATTGTGCGTAATATTCTACTGATTAAATTAATCCCACTTGTTTCAAATTGAAGAGTAAACATAAATAGAAATGAACAAAAACAGGTTGCATATGCAGTATTACGAAGGACGACTCTCCTGTCGTAAGACGGTACGTTGGGAATGCTCATTTGATTCAAAGTTTAGCTGTTATATTAAAAGAAAACTATTCAACTAGAAACAAAAACAAGTACTGAACATTGTGCGTTTAATTCTACTGATTAATGGAATAACCGTCAAGTTAGTAAAAAGAATTATAAAACTTACAAAAATATGCTGCAAATTGTGGCATTAGCAATGCCAATACCCCTGTAGTGAATGGATAAATTACGAATGTTCGTATGATTTTCTTAAATTAACCTAGGACTTTTAATATCAAAACCAGTAACAATTACTGATCATTTTGCGTAATATTCTACTGATTAAATTAATACCACTTGTTTCAAATTGAAAAGTAAACATAAATAGAAATGAACAAAAAAAGGTTTTATATGCAGTATTACGAAGGACGACTCTCCTGTCGTAAGACGGTACGTTGGGAATGCACGTTTGATTCAAAGTTTAGCTCTTGTAATAAAAGATAACTATTCAACTAGAAAGCAAAACAAGGACTGAACATTGTGCGTGAATTCTAATGATTAATGGAATAACCGTCAAGTTAGTAAAAACAATTATAAAACGTTTCATTCTACTGGTTAATAAAATAACCGTCAAGTTAGTAAAAAGAATTGTAAAACTTACAAAAATACGCTGCCAATTGTAGTATTAGCAATGCAAATACTCCTGAAGTGGAAGGATAAATTATGAATGTTCGAATGATTTTCTTAAATTAACCTAGGACTTTTAATATCAAAACCAGTAACAATTACTGATCATTGTGCGTAATATTCTACTGATTAAATTAATCCCACTTGTTTCAAATTGAAGAGTAAACGTAAATAGAAATGAACAAAAACAGGTTCCATATGCAGTATTACGAAGGACGACTCTCCTGTCGTAAGACGGTACGTTGGGAAAGCACGTTTGATTCAAAGTTTAGCTGTTATATTAAAAGAAAACTATTCAACTAGAAAAAAAACAAGTACTGAACATTGTGTGTTTAATTCTACTGATTATTGGATAAACCGTCAAGTAAGTAAAAAGGATAATAAAACTTACAAAAATACGCTTCCAATTGTAGTATTAGCAATGCCAATACCCCTGTAGTGAAACGATAAATTTAAAATGTTCGAATGATTTTCTTAAAAGAAGCTAGGACAAATCAAAGAAAACCAGTAACAATTACTGATCATTGTGCGTAATATTCTACTGATTAAATTAATCCCACTTGTTTCAAATTGAAGAGTCAACATAAATAGAAATTAACAAACACAGTTTGCATATGCAGTATTAGGAAAGACGATTCGCCTGTGGAAAAGACGGTACGTTGGGAATGCTCATTTGATTCAAAGTTTAGCTGTTATATTAAAAGAAAACTATTCAACTAGAAACAAAAACAAGTACTGTACATTGTGCGTTTAATTCTACTGATTAATGGAATAACCGTCAAGTTAGTAAAAAGAATTATAAAACTTACAAAAATACGCTGCCAATTGTAGTTTTAGCAATGCCAATACCCCTGTAGTGAATGGATAAATTACGAATGTTCGAAAGATTTTCTTTAATTAACCTAGGACATTTAAAATCAAAACCAGTAACAATTACTGATCATTTTGCGTAATATTCTACTGATTAAATTAATCCCACTTGTTTCAAATTGAAGAGTAAACATAAATAGAAATGAACAAAAAAAGGTTTTATATGCAGTATTACGAAGGACGACTCTCCTGTCGTAAGACGTTAGGGGAGAGAGGGGTGATACAGGACACGTACCAAACAGGACAGTAGCAGTTACGGGTCTTGGTGATGATGACCTGGGGGAAAAAAATACTGGGATGTTGTCAATGTCAATTTCTATATGTGACAAATAAATCATCGTGAAATTCTTAAATATACACGAGTTATAGTTGAAATAAAAAAAGAGCGCTGTCTTTTCATTTTTATTTACACCACATTTTTTGGTATTGGCCAAGCTATGGTTCGCCAAAAATTAATATAATAATTAAGGAAGCTAGTTAATTCCTTTACTTATACAGAGCACCTATTTAAAAAATTTTACGCATTACGGTTTAAGTGTTATTAATGAATTAAAAATAGACTCTCATTGGGGTGACACTGGACACGGTTTTGGGGGTACAATCGGACGAAATCAATTTTTTATTGGCGGAGCCATAACGTTTGAATCATGGTCCTAAAGTGTTGTCTGCTTCGAAAAGTATTTTCAATAACAATTATTTTTATTATTACGAACAATAATTAATATTTTACTAACAATTTTAAGTTTCACTAACAATCGATCAAGAATCGATCACGCAATATCTAAGATGCCCCTCCACTTCTCCATCTGGTATCGAAATTGTCCAGTCCTTCCCTCCAACTTCATTCGTTAATTTTCTTAATGTTAATGTACTTTTTTCAAATTTAATCTACGCTAAAATAGAAGTTCTATTGATAAAGTATTAAGGGAAATTTTTTTAAACATTAATTAATAGAAACTTTTTGTGCAACTAGCCGTGTCAAGTTTGGGACACACTCTGTCCAGTGCAATCCCCATATTTTTCATCAACAACAGTTTTACCCATATTTTTCTAAATTAAATAACTCGTAAAGTATATAACGTATAGCGATGAAAAAATTCCCTAATGTTTTGTTAACAACGCTCTTTACACTAATATAATTTATTAAACCATAACACTTTTACACACCAAATTACAGACAAAACAATGTTTTTGTCCTGGTTCACCCCGCTCTCCCCTACGGGGTGTTCCTAAACTATGGAATTGGAACTTCCAAAATGGAAGTATAAAATCTGGAATTCGACCGAAAACTATGGAATACGCCAGGTGGCGCTGGCTGTCCGAAAGTCTGGAAATCAGAACCTAAACTCTGGAAGATCAACCGAAAACTATGGAATACGTTACGGGAGTAAGTGGCGCTACAAATCCTGAAATCCCGGAACAACATATCCTTAAGTATGGAAGTAGAGTCGGGAAAATATGGAAATTAAAAATTAAACTACAAATACAAAGAAGTGAAAAACGATATAAATTCTTAATTGTTTATTTTTTCTGATTTAACACATTGCATTTCTTTATCTTATGACAACTCAGACCAAAAAGTAAAATACGGTTAAATAAAAATGAAGCAAATTGGTCAAAATTCACAATTCTTATTACAACTTCAACATGTCTTCTAAGTTTTCCTTAGATGGAATCTTATTAGTCATTTTTGCACGAAATAACAATGAAAAATCGTAAAGTGGCAACCACACCACACACCGCACATGAAAATCACAAACGAGAAAGCACTGTTTAAAATGTTACGCACAATGCACTGTAAAGAAATTATTTGTTTGCAATTTTTAAACCACAGATTAAAATCACGAAGAGTTTTCGAATGGGCGAATCACAAATCCAAATTGCACGAGGTCCCATAAACAAGCATGTGTTCAAAAGAACTGCATACAATATCTCAGCTTCCGCGTGGTTCACCGACTCCCCCTTCTCTCTAAATATGTCTCTAGAGGAAAAACCGTCATACCATCCACCCACCCCCAAATTACAAGTGTGATTTACTGATTTAAGAAAATAAAACCGTTCAAATGGAAGGATTCATCGGTTTATTCAGCATTACTTTTATTTTACAAACGAGTAACAGAGCAAAATATTTAAATCTGAAATACATGCAAAAAGGAAAATAAATATGCAGGGCTAATAAAAATAGTCGGTACGTTAATTAAAATATAAAATGTTCTAACTGCCACCTGGTGACAGATAAAATTCCACTAGACTTTAATTTTGAGAATTTTTAGATGAATTCCATTGAATATTTTGGAAGTTAAATTCCATATTTTAAACGGCAGACATAACTCTAAAATCTGGAAAGTCGGCATTTGAATTCCATAGTTTTCGGTCGAATTCCAGATTTTATACTTCCATTTTGGAAGTTCCAATTCCATAGTTTAGGAACACCCCTCCCCTACGTTGGGACTGCTCATTTGATTCAAAATTTAGCCGTATATTTAAAGAAAACTATTCAACTAGAAACAAAAACAAGTACTGAACATTGTGCGTTTAATTCTACTGATTAATGAAATAACCGTCAAGTTAGTAAAAAGAATTATAAAACTTACAAAAATATGCTGCAAATTGTATTATTAGCAATGCCAATACCCCTGTAGTGAAAGGATAAATTACGAATGTTCGAACGATTTTCTTAAATAATAACCTAGGACTTTGAATATCAAAAACCAGAACAATTATGATCATTTTACGTAAATTCTACTGATTAAACTAATACCACTTGTTTCAAATTGAAGAGTAAACATAAATAGAAATGATCAAAAAAGGTTGCATATACAGTACTACGAAGGACGACTCTCCTGTTTTAAGACGGTACGTTGGGAATGCTCATTTGATTCAAAGTTTAGCTGTTATATTAAAAGAAAACTATTCAACTAGAAAAAAAACCGGTACTGAACATTGTGCGTTAAATTCTACTGATTAATGGAATAACCGTCAAGTAAGTAAAAAGAATTATAAAACTTACAAAAATACGCTTCCAATTGTAGTATTAGCAATGCCAATACCCCTGTAGTGAAACGATAAATTTAAAATGTTCGAATGATTTTCTTAAACTAAGCTAGGACTCTTCAAAGAAAACCAGTAACAATTACTGATCATTGTGCGTAATATTCTACTGATTAAATTAATCCCACTTGTTTCAAATTGAAGAGTAAACCTAAATAGAAATGAACAAAAACAGTTTGCATATGCAGTATTAGGAAAGACGATTCGCCTGTTGTAAGACGGTACGTTGGGAATGCTCATTTGATTCAAAGTTTAGCTATTATATTAAAAGAAAACTATTTAGCTAGAAACAAAAACAAGTACTGAACATTGTGCGTTTAATTTTACTGATTAACGGAATAAACGTCAAGTTAGTAAAAAGAATTATAAAACTTACAAAAATATGCTGCAAATTTTAGTATTAGCAATGCCAATACCCCTGTAGTGAAAGGATAAATTACAAATGTTCGAATGATTTTCTTAAATTAACCTAGGACTTTTAATATCAAAACAAGTAACAATTACTGATCATTGTGCGTAACATTCTACTTATTAAATAAATCCCACTTGTTTAAAATTGAAGAGTAAACCTAAATAGAAACGAACAAAAACAGTTTGCATATGCAGTATTAGGAAAGACGATTCGCCTGTTGTAAGACGGTACGTTGGGAATGCTCATTTGATTCAAAGTTTAGCTATTATATTAAAAGAAAACTATTCAACTAGAAACAAAAACAAGTACTGAACGTTGTGTGTTTAATTCTACTGATGAATGGAATAACCGTCAAGTTAGTAAAAAGAATTACAAAACTTACAAAAATACGCTGCCAATTGTAGTATTAGCAATGCCAATACCCCTGTAGTGAAAGGATAAATTACGAATGTTCGAAGGATTTTCTTAAATTAACCTAGGACTTTTAATATCAAAACCAGTAACAATTACTGATCATTGTGCGTAATATTCTACTGATTAAATTTATCCCACTTGCTTAAAATTGAAGAGTAAACCTTAATAGAAATGAACAGAAACAGTTTGCAAATGCAGTATTAGGAAAGACGATTCGCCTGTTGTAAGACATTACGTTGGGAATGCTCATTTGATTCAAAGTTTAGCTATTATATTAAAAGAAAACTATTCAACTAGAAAAAAAACCGGTACTGAACATTGTGCGTTAAATTCTACTGATTAATGGAATAACCGTCAAGTAAGTAAAAAGAATTATAAAACTTACAAAAATACGCTTCCAATTGTAGTATTAGCAATGCCAATACCCCTGTAGTGAAACGATAAATTAAAATGTTCGAATGATTTTCTTAAACTAAGCTAGGACTCTTCAAAGAAAACCAGTAACAATTACTGATCATTGTGCGTAATATTCTACTGATTAAATTAATCCCACTTGTTTCAAATTGAAGAGTAAACCTAAATAGAAATGAACAAAAACAGTTTGCATATGCAGTATTAGGAAAGACGATTCGCCTGTTGTAAGACGGTACGTTGGGAATGCTCATTTGATTCAAAGTTTAGCTATTATATTAAAAGAAAACTATTTAGCTAGAAACAAAACAAGTACTGAACATTGTGCGTTTAATTTTACTGATTAACGGAATAAACGTCAAGTTAGTAAAAAGAATTATAAAACTTACAAAAATATGCTGCAAATTTTAGTATTAGCAATGCCAATACCCCTGTAGTGAAAGGATAAATTACAAATGTTCGAATGATTTTCTTAAATTAACCTAGGACTTTTAATATCAAAACAAGTAACAATTACTGATCATTGTGCGTAACATTCTACTATTAAATAAATCCCACTTGTTTAAAATTGAAGAGTAAACCTAAATAGAAACGAACAAAAACAGTTTGCATATGCAGTATTAGGAAAGACGATTCGCCTGTTGTAAGACGGTACGTTGGGAATGCTCATTTGATTCAAAGTTTAGCTATTATTAAAAGAAAACTATTCAACTAGAAACAAAAACAAGTACTGAACGTTGTGTGTTTAATTCTACTGATGAATGGAATAACCGTCAAGTTAGTAAAAAGAATTACAAAACTTACAAAAATACGCTGCCAATTGTAGTATTAGCAATGCCAAACCCCTGTAGTGAAAGATAGTTACGAAATTTCGAATGTCGAAGGATTTTCTTAAATTACCTAGGACTTTTAATATCAAAACCAGTAACAATTACTGATCATTGTGCGTAATATTCTACTGATTAAATTTATCCCACTTGCTTAAAATTGAAGAGTAAACCTTAATAGAAATGAACAGAAACAGTTTGCAAATGCAGTATTAGGAAAGACGATTCGCCTGTTGTAAGACATTACGTTGGGAATGCTCATTTGATTCAAAGTTTAGCTATTATATTAAAAGAAAACTATTCAACTAGAAACAAAAACAAGTACTGAACATTGTGCGTTTAATTCTACTGATTAACGGAATAACCGTCAAGTTAGTAAAAAGAATTATAAAACTTACAAAAATATGCTTCAAATTGTAGTATTAGCAATGCCAATACCCCTGTAGTGAAAGGATAAATTACAAATGTTCAAATGATTTTCTTTAATTAACCAGGACTTTTAATATCAAAACCAGTAACAATTACTGATCATTGTGTGTAATATTCTACTGATTAAATTAATCCCACTTGTTTAAAATTGAAGAGTAAACCTAAATAGAAATGAACAAAAACAGTTTGCATATGCAGTATTAGGAAAGACGATTCGCCTGTTGTAAGACTGTACGTTGAGAATGCTCATTTGATTCAAAGTTTAGCTATTATATTAAAAGAAAACTATTCAACTAGAAACAAAAACAAGTACTGAACATTTTGCGTTTAATTCTACTGATTAACGGAATAAACGTCAAGTTAGTAAAAAGAATTATAAAACTTACAAAAATATGCTGCAAATTGTAGTATTAGCAATGCCAATACCCCTGTAGTGAAAGGATAAATTACAAATGTTCGAATGATTTTCTTAAATTAACCTAGGACTTTTAATATCAAAACCAGTAACAATTACTGATCATTGTGCGTAACATTCTACTTATTAAATAAATCCCACTTGTTTAAAATTGAAGAGTAAACCTAAATAGAAATGAACAAAAACAGTTTGCATATGCAGTATTAGGAAAGACGATTCGCCTGTTGTAAGACGGTACGTTGGGAATGCTCATTTGATTCAAAGTTTAGCTATATATTAAAAGAAAACTATTCAACTAGAAACAAAACAAGTACTGAACGTTGTGTGTTTAATTCTACTGATGAATGGAATAACCGTCAAGTTAGTAAAAAGAATTACAAAACTTACAAAAATACGCTGCCAATTGTAGTATTAGCAATGCCAATACCCCTGTAGTGAAAGGATAAATTACGAATGTTCGAAGGATTTTCTTAAATTAACCTAGGACTTTTAATATCAAAACCAGTAACAATTACTGATCATTATGCGTAATATTCTACTGATTAAATTTATCCCACTTGTTTAAAATTGAAGAGTAAACCTTAATAGAAATGAACAAAAACAGTTTGCAAATGCAGTATTAGGAAAGACGATTCGCCTGTTGTAAGACATTACGTTGGGAATGCTCATTTGATTCAAAGTTTAGCTATTATATTAAAAGAAAACTATTCAACTAGAAACAAAAACAAGTACTGAACATTGTGCGTTTAATTCTACTGATTAACGGAATAACCGTCAAGTTAGTAAAAAGAATTATAAAACTTACAAAAATATGCTTCAAATTGTAGTATTAGCAATGCCAATACCCCTGTAGTGAAAGGATAAATTACAAATGTTCGAATGATTTTCTTTAATTAACCAAAACTTTTAATATCAAAACCAGTAACAATTACTGATCATTGTGTGTAATATTCTACTGATTAAATTAATCCCACTTGTTTAAAATTGAAGAGTAAACCTAAATAGAAATGAACAAAAACAGTTTGCATATGCAGTATTAGGAAAGACGATTCGCCTGTTGTAAGACTGTACGTTGAGAATGCTCATTTGATTCAAAGTTTAGCTATTATATTAAAAGAAAACTATTCAACTAGAAACAAAAACAAGTACTGAACATTGTGCGTTTAATTCTACTGATTAACGGAATAAACGTCAAGTTAGTAAAAAGAATTATAAAACTTACAAAAATATGCTGCAAATTGTAGTATTAGCAATGCCAATACCCCTGTAGTGAAAGGATAAATTACAAATGTTCGAATGATTTTCTTAAATTAACCTAGGACTTTTAATATAAAAAAACCAGTAAATTACTGATCATTGTGCGTAACATTCTACTTATTAAATAAATCCCACTTGTTTAAAATTGAAGAGTAAACCTAAATAGAAATGAACAAAAACAGTTTGCATATGCAGTATTAGGAAAGACGATTCGCCTGTTGTAAGACGGTACGTTGGGAATGCTCATTTGATTCAAAGTTTAGCTCTTATATTAAAAGAAAACTATTCAACTAGAAACAAAAACAAGTACTGAACTTTGCGCGTTTAATTCTACTGATTAATGGAATAACCGTCAAGTTAGTAAAAAGAATTACAAAACTTACAAAAATACGCTGCCAATTGTAGTATTAGCAATGCCAATACCCCTGTAGTGAAAGGATAAATTGCGAATGTTCGAATGATTTTCTTAAATTAAGCTAGGACTTTTAATATCAAAACCAGTAACAATTACTGATCATTGTGCGTAATATTCTACTGATTAAATAAATCCCACTTGTTTAAAATTGAAGAGTAAAACTAAATAGAAATGAACAAAAACAGTTTGCATATGCAGTATTAGGAAAGACGATTCGCCTGTTGTAAGACGGTACGTTGGGAATGCTCATTTGATTCAAAGTTTAGCTCTTATATTAAAAGAAAACTATTCAACTAGAAACAAAAACAAGTACTGAACTTTGCGCGTTTAATTCTACTGATTCATGGAATAACCGTCAAGTTAGTAAAAAGAATTACAAAACTTACAAACATACGCTGCCAATTGTAGTATTAGCAATGCCAATACCCCTGTAGTGAAAGGATAAATTACGAATGTTCGAATGATTTTCTTAAATTAAGCTAGGACTTTTAATATCAAAACCAGTAACAATTACTGATCATTGTGCGTAATATTCTACTGATAAAATAAATCCCACTTGTTTAAAATTGAAGAGTAAACCTAAATAGAAATGAACAAAAACAGTTTGCATATGCAGTATTAGGAAAGACGATTCGCCTGTTGTAAGACGGTACGTTGGGAATGCTCATTTGATTCAAAGTTTAGCTATTATATTAAAAGAAAACTATTCAACTAGAAACAAAAACAAGTACTGAACATTGTGCGTTTAATTCTACTGATTAACGGAATAACCTTCAAGTTAGCAAAAAGAATTATAAAACTTACAAAAATATGCTGCAAATTGAAATATTAGCAATGCCAATACTCTTGTAGTGAAAGGATAAATTACGAATGTTCGAATGATTTTCTTAAATTAACCTAGGACTTTTAATATCAAAACCAGTAACAATTACTGATCATTGTGCGTAACATTCTACTTATTAAATAAATCCCACTTGTTTAAAATTGAAGAGTAAACCTAAATATAAATGAACAAAAACAGTTTGCATATGCAGTATTAGGAAAGACGATTCGCCTGTTGTAAGACGGTACCTTGGGAATGCTCATTTGATTCAAAGTTTAGCTATTATATTAAAAGAAAACTATTCAACTAGAAACAAAAACAAGTACTGAACATTGTGCGTTTAATTCTACTGATTAATGGAATAACCGTCAAGTTAGTAAAAAGAATTACAAAACTTACAAAAATACGCGGCCAATTGTAGTATTAGCAATGCCAATACCCCTGTAGTGAAATGATAAATTACGAATGTTCGAATGATTTTTTTTAATTAACCTAGGACTTTTAATATAAAAACCAGTAACAATTACTGATCATTGTGCGTAATATTCTACTGATTAAATTAATCCCACTTGTTTCAAATTGAAGAGTAAACATAAATAGAAATGAACAAAAACAGTTTGCATATGCAGTATTAGGAAGGACGACTATCTTGTCGTAAGACGATACGTTGGAATTGCTCATTTGATTCAAAGTTTAGCTGTTATATTAAAGGAAAACTATTCAACTAGAAATAAAAACAAGTACTGAACATTGTGCGTTTAATTGTACTGATTAATGGAATAACCGTCAAGTTAGTAAAAAGAATTATAAAACTTACAAAAATATGCTGCAAATTGTAGTATTAGCAATGTCAATACCCCTGTATTGAAATGATAAATTACGAATGTTCGAATGATTTTTTTTCATTAACCTAGGACTTTTAATATAAAAACCAGTAACAATTACTGATCATTGTGCGTAATATTCTACTGATTAAATTAATCCCACTTGTTTCAAATTGAAGAATAAACATAAATAGAAATGAACAAAAACAGTTTGCATATGCAGTATTAGGAAGGACGACTATCTTGTCGTAAGACGATACGTTGGAATTGCTCATTTGATTCAAAGTTTAGCTGTTATATTAAAGGAAAACTATTCAACTAGAAATAAAAACAAGTACTGAACATTGTGCGTTTAATTGTACTGATTAATGGAATAACCGTCAAGTTAGTAAAAAGAATTATAAAACTTACAAAAATATGCTGCAAATTGTAGTATTAGCAATGTCAATACCCCTGTATTGAAATGATAAATTACGAATGTTCGAATGATTTTTTTTCATTAACCTAGGACTTTTAATATAAAAACCAGTAACAATTACTGATCATTGTGCGTAATATTCTACTGATTAAATTAATCCACTTGTTTCAAATTGAAGATAAACATAATAGAAATGAACAAAAACAGTTTGCATATGCAGTGTTAGGAAAGACGATTCTCCTGTCGTAAGACGGTACGTTGAGAATGCTCATTTGATTCAAAGTTTAGCTGTTATATTAAAAGAAAACTATTCAACTAGAAACAAAAACAAGAACTGAACATTGTGCGTTTAATTCTACTGATTAATAGAATAACCGTCAAGTTAGTAAAAAGAATTATAAAACTTACAAAAATATGCTGCAAATTGTAGTATTAGCAATGCCAATACCCCTGTAGTGAAAGGATGAATTACGAATGTTCGAATGATTTTCCTTAATTAACCTAGGACTTTTAATATCAAAACCAGTAACAATTACTGATCATTGTGCGTAATGTTCTACTGATTAAATTAATCCCACTCGTTTCAAATTGAAGAGTAAACATAAATAGAAATGAACAAAAACAGTTTGCATATGCAGTATTAGGAAAGACGATTCGCCTGTCGTAAGACGGTACGTTGGGAATGCTCATTTGATTCAAAGTTTAGCTGTTATATTAAAAAAAACTATTCAACTAGAAACAAAAACAAGTACTGAACATTGTGCGTTTAATTCTACTGATTAATGGAATAACCGTCAACTTAGTAAAAAGAATTATAAAACTTACAAAAATATACTGCAAATTTTAGTTTTAGCAATGCCAATATCCCTGTAGTGAAAGGATAAATTACGAATGTTCGAATGATTTTCTTAAATTAACCTAGGACTTTTAATATCAAAACCAGTAACAATTACTGATCATTGTGCGTAATATTCTACTGATTAAATTAATCCCACTTGTTTCAAATTAAAGAGTAAACATAAATAGAAATGAACAAAAAAAGGTTGCATATGCAGTATTACGAAGGACGGTTCTCCTGTCGTAACACGGTACGTTGGGAATGCACGTTTGATTCAAAGTTTAGCTGTTATAATAAAAGAAAACTATTCAACTAGAAACAAAAAAGTACTGAACATTGTGCGTTTATTCTACTAATGAATGGAATAACCGTCAAGTTAGTTAAAAGAATTATAAAACTTACAAAAATATGCTGCAAATTGTAGTATTAGCAATGCCAATACCCTTGTAGTGAAAGGATAAATTACGAATGTTCGAATGATTTTCTTAAATTAACCTAGGACTTTTAATATCAAAACCAGTAACAATTACTGATCATTGTGCGTAACATTCTACTTATTAAATAAATCCCACTTGTTTAAAATGAAGAGTAAACCTAAATATAAATGAACAAAAACAGTTTGCATATGCAGTATAGGAAAGACGATTCGCCTGTTGTAAGACGGTACCTTTGGAATGCTCATTTGATTCAAAGTTTAGCTATTATATTAAAAGAAAACTATTCAACTAGAAACAAAAACAAGTACTGAACATTGTGCGTTTAATTCTACTGATTAATGGAATAACCGTCAAGTTAGTAAAAAGAATTACAAAACTTACAAAAATACGCTGCCAATTGTAGTATTAGCAATGCCAATACCCCTGTAGTGAAATGATAAATTACGAATGTTCGAATGATTTTTTTTAATTAACCTAGGACTTTTAATATAAAAACCAGTAACAATTACTGATCATTGTGCGTAAT
>WJBH02000094.1:0-29476 GCA_013167095.2 Daphnia sinensis | reverse complement strand
ATGAATGCACTATACTGTATAAAGATCGAATACACTTTTCGTGTGTGAACGCACTATACTGTATACAGATCGAATACACTATGTGTATATGAATGCACTATACTGTATACAGTTTCAATAGACTATGTGTATATGAATGCACTGTACTGTATACAGATTCAATACACTATGTGTATATGAATGCACTATACTTTATACAGATTCAATACACTATGTGTATGTGAATGCACTATACTGTATACAGATTCAATACACTATGTGTATATGAATGCACTATACTGTATACAGATTCAATACACTATGTGTATATGAATGCACTATACTGTATACAGATTGAATACACTATGTGTATATGAATGCACTATACTGTATACAGCTTGAATACACTATGTGTATATGAATGCACTATACTGTATACAGATCCAATACACTATGTGTATATGAATGCACTATACTGTATACAGATTCAATACACTATGTGTATATGAATGCACTATACTGTATACATGTAGAAGTATAGATATTGGTTTTGAACCTGTTTGCATGAAGATATATAGATATAGCCTGTACACATAGAAAACTCATGGTATGATACTGTTTACAGATTGAATACACTATGTGTATATGGATGCACTATACCGTATACAGATCGAATACACTATGTGTATATGAATGCACTATACTGTATACAGATTCAATACACTATGTGTATATGAATGCACTATACTGTATACAGATTCAATACACTATGTGTATATGAATGCACTATACTGTATACAGATTCAATACACTATGTGTATATGAATGCACTATACTGTATAAAGATCGAATACACTATGCGTGAGTGAACGCACTATACTGTATACAGTTTCAATAGACTATGTGTATATGAATGCACTATACTGTATACATGTAGAAGTATAGATATTGGTTTTGAACCTGTTTGCATGAAGATATATAGATATAGGCCTGTACAACATATAAACTTACTCATGGTATGATTACTGTATACAGATTGAATACACTATGTGTATATGAATGCACTATACTGTATACAGATTGAATACACTATGTGTATATGAATGCACTATACTGTATACAGATTCAATACACTATGTGTATATGAATGAACTATACTGTATACAGATTGAATACACTATGTGTATATGAATGCACTATACTGTATACAGATTCAATACACTATGTGTATATGAATGCACTATACTGTACAGATCGAATACACTATGTATATATGAATGCACTATACTGTATACAGATCGAATACACTATGTGTATATGAATGCACTATACTGTATAAAGATTCAATACACTATGTGTATATGAATGCACTATATTATATACATGTAGAAGTATAGATATTGGATTTGAACCTGTTTGCATGAAGATATATTGATATAGCCTGTACACATATAAAACTCATGGTATGATACTGTATACAGATTGAATACACTATGTGTATATGAATTCACTATACTGTATACAGATTCAATACACTATGTTTATATGAATGCACTATACTGTATACATATCTGTATACAGTATCATACCATGAGTTTTATAGGTGTACAGGCTATATCTATATATCTTCGTGCAAACAAGTTCAAAACCAATATCTATACTTCTACATGTATACACTATAGTGCCTTCATATACAGATAGCGTATTCAATCTGTATACAGTATAGTGCATTCATATACACATAGTGTTTTCAATCTGTACACAGTATAGTGCATTCATATACACATAGTGTATTCAATCTTTATACAGTCTAGTGCATTCATGTACATATAGTGTATTCAATCTGTATACAGTATCATACCATGAGTTTTATATGTGTACAGGCTATATCTATACATCTTCATGCAAACAGGTTCAAAACCAATATCTATACTTCTACATGTATACAGTATAGTGCATTCATATACACATAGTGTATTCAATCTGTATACAGTATCATACCATGAGTTTTATATGTGTACAGGCTATATCTATATATCTTCGTGCAAACAGGTTCAAAACCAATATCTATACTTCTACATGTATACAGTATAGTGCCTTCATATACAGATAGTGTATTCAATCTGTATACAGAATAGTGCATTCATATACACATAGGTATTCATCTGTATACAGTATATGCAATTCATATACACATAGTGTATTCAATCTCTATACAGTATAGTGCATTCATATACACATAGTGTATTCAATCTGTATACAGTATTATACCATGAGTTTTATATGTGTACAGGCTATATCTATATATCTTCATGCAAACAGGTTCAAAACCAATATCTATACTTCTATGTATACACTATAGTGCCTTCATATACAGATAGCGTATTCAATCTGTATACAGTATAGTGAATTCATATACACATAGTGTATTCAATCTGTATACAGTATAGTGCATTCATATACACATAGTGTATTCAATCTTTATACAGTCTAGTGCATTCATGTACATATAGTGTATTCAATCTGTATACAGTATCATACCATGAGTTTTATATGTGTACAGGCTATATCTATACATCTTCATGCAAACGGTTCAAAAACCAATAACTATATTCTAAGATCAGTATAGTGCATTCATATACACATAGTGTATTCAATCTGTATACAGTATCATACCATGAGTTTTATATGTGTACAGGCTATATCTATTGTAATACATTCCCGTATGAGGGGAATGATATTACCAAGTAAATGTACTTAATTTTGAAATATCTTGAACTCGGAGGCGTGTTTTACCCACAATGAATGCTGTGTATTAACTAGTCTAAGGCCGTACGTAATACACGAGAAATGACATACAATAAGACACAGAACAAGTATATAAGTCCAATTAAAGATAACATTGGAATAACATAAATGAAAGCTTACCGATGAAGCACGAGCGTGTAGCGAGGGCACGGCGGTAAAAGGATAGTCAATTTAAGATAGAATAAAAGCACGGAAAGTGCTCGCAAGAGTACAAGTTTAGAATAAATTCAAAGACAATTATAAGGCAAAAACTTAGAGTGGAATTCAAGAGTTTATAAAGAGAAAAGGTTTTACAACTTAACGTCTTGAGACAAACGAACGAACTGCCCTTTTCTCAATTTGTGGGTTAACCATGAAACCTTGCATTTCGGGAGTGAACCAACTAATTATAGCAAATGAACAATCGACACGTGCAGCCAATCAGAAGATGTTTACTTAAGAGATTGATTGTTGCGCGCGTGCGACCAATCGTGTGATTTGTTATTTATCGCGTGATATGCGCATCACACATACGTCAGATGCAGGTGTTCATTTAGAGCAGATCAAAGCGTCGATGACTAATAATATTCTCGCGACGCGCAATTGTTCGGAACAATACCAAATAAGGAGATACATGTATAAGTGTTGCTAAGGATAAAAGGCGTTATAATAAAAGATAAAAGGAGTAAATATGGAATAATAATGTGGGCATAATAAATTGATATATTTGTAGGCCTTCGTTACATCGCTCCCGGCGACGTGAGATTACGTCCCGTAATCAGACTTCATGTATGGCGGCAAGTTCGGAAAGACGAATACCGACTTCGTTAACAGAAGGTTTTGCTGATTTTGGCTTGGTATTGCAAAAGCCAAGAAAATTTCCGATGCGTAGAACGATAAGGATGAAAATGCAAATGAAGGCGATGGTCAAAGAGATTTTGATGATCTCCCACCAGCTGGTGTATTTTTCGATTCCTGTTGATGTCAGCAAAACACTACTGACGCTAGGGTGATGATTTGACGAAAAATCAGAAGGTGGATGTTCGTTAATGGCGGCTACTATATCGGCCATGACGTACATGTGGTTGAGTAGATTATCATTATAAGCAGGGTTGCTGCGGTGGTCATATTCAAAGGATATCACGTCTTCATAACGGAAAGAATGCGCTAGCGTACGTTCCGGCAGTATAATATTTGGGTCAATTCTTTTCCAAGTGTTATTACGAAAAGCGTATGGTTTATCGTTGAAATTGACAAAACCATTGGTCCAGTAACATGGAGAATATTTTACTAATTCCCAACCATCAAGATTAATTGTATAGTTTTTAAATTTTGGTTGTGGTCCACAAGGCGTGATAACTGTTTCAAATGTGGCATTGATGATTTTGCACTGAATCACAACAGCTGTTTGTCCAAAAGCTTGTAACTTTGCGCACAAGGGTAATTTTAATAATGAGGCAGCAAGCCAACCATTATATTGAGCGGCGATAATTGCTCTTTCGTGTTTAGCTTTCCGAACGTCGCACTCGATTGATTGGAAAAGTCGGCCTAATTCATTATCACGATCTGTTGAAAGGTCTTGAAGGTATTGTTTATTAGCCGCACTGTCTAACTCTGGATCACTAGATGGCGTGGAGTTCTCTACTGTAGTGCGAGGTGCCTTTTCTATGACAGCTGCCGACTTGACGGTGATGGGTGGATATTTTTCCATGATGGCCGCCGTTACCACCAATAGTTTTGCTTGGCCGACCATGTTAAAACTTGTTGTACGATTTGTGCAGGAAGTCTGTTTTGGGTCGCAAGGTGGCTGAAGAGTCAAATGAAAATCCAATTGACGGTCGTTGTCCAAAAGGCGAAAATATTTACTGTTTTCTGTCTTCATCAGAAGAATTCCTGTTCCATTTTCAACCTTATGCAACTCATGTTGAACTTTATGGGTATATTTTGTATCCCATACTAACGTAAGATGATTATGTGACAATGCACCAGACAATGCAGAAGCTTTTCCGATTGGGGTTAAAAAATCTTCATCTTCCATCAGTTGATGCAGCTGAACCTGCTCTAGCACACAATTTAAAATTTCCCAATCGATAGTTTGCATCCAATAGCCGATAGTTTGTGGCTCGTGCAAAAACACGAATTTGTCTTCTGTCGGAATCATTTCATATTCTCAGCACCTTTTATTATTAATCATATTGTAGCACTCGGTTGCCGTTGTATCCATGGGAATTTTCTCGGGTACAGTCACTAATTGCCCGAAAAAGTTCATGGTCACTCGATGCACATTTTTCCAACGAGCGCAAATAAAACCCGGAAATTTTTCAGCGGCGCGTTCGTCACGATAGATGACATATCTCACTGGAACGGCGGTTGAAGTATTCATTTTCGGCTAGCAATCAGCATCAGGAAATTGAACAATTCCCATATTTAACGGCTCAGCGCAATCGCATACGGTTGTTTCAAATGCGTGTGCGCGCCGGTATAAAAGACATAGCAGTAGAAGAAATGACCTTGGCGACATTTCTAAAAGCAAAATATAGGGAAAACAATACATAGGAAAAGTTTACAAAACAAAATCATGGCCAACTATTCTACTTCATCATGTGGGTTTCTTAATTCTAATTAAGGAAAAAGTAAGTATAAATGTTAAAATATAAATGAGAGAAAGAAAAGTGAAAATATTTCGACGGCTTGAAAGGTCAACATTATTTTTCCCGTCGGCTTTCTCAGTTTCCGACGGCAAAAGAGACAAGAAAATTAAGGGCCTAATATCCTAACAAAGTTTTCTACTAGAAGCGTTTAAAATTTTTTTGAAGAAATTGGTACCGTTGGAACGAGGGGAAGAAGATCTTAATTATCAAAAAGAAAGAATTAAATGAATTTCATTCAAGTGGAAGCGCCAACAAGAAACAAAACGTTCAAAAATTTTCACGGCAAAAACTCAGCTGCCGTGAAGGTCACGCGACTTGGAGTTGTTTCCTAAGTCCAATACATGGGGGAAGTGTGAATGGAAAAAAAAACGGAGGGGAATAAAAAGAGTATAAAAAGGAATAGATTGCCGATGGCAACAGGACTTAGAATATTTTTCATCGTTGGGGTATTGAAAACTATAGCAAGGGGAGAAAAATAAAAATATATATATTTCTCGCGTTTGGGTGTGGCACTAGCGGTGGCGCTGTTTTATGCATAGTGTAAATGACGCCTTTGTGTCAAAAGAAGTTTGTTAGTTAAGAAACAAAACAAATAAGACGGTGTTTTAGGTGTTAGTGATTAGTTACGTGTAGTTTAGGTAGTGGTTTGGGTAAAGAGCATGTGACTAGAGTGACACTCACCTATCGGAACAGCTTTAATCTCAAACATTGTTTGACATTAAAGTAATTTTATCGAAATATTACGTTTTTAGGCAGAATAGGAAAAAAGAAAAACATGACAATGAAACATTTTATAAGGTAAGTAATACATACAGTAACATTAACATAATACAGAATAATAATTCATTTTAGAGTCAAAGTGGAAAACTGAGTAACATGTAAACATTGTGAAAATTATTTTTTTTTGTACGACGAGAGAGGTAAGTGAATGTGTTTTTTTTCTTCACTTAAATTTTTTTCGTTCGATTTTGTTTCTATTATTAATTTTTTTTTAATGAAATTTGTTTTCATGTACCTATTCCTGTGTTTTTTTTCTTTTATCATTATTGTTGTAATTTTTTTTTTCTTTTAAATTTTTTTTTTCAATCGATATTTTATTTTGTTGTTCCTCTCTCGTTTGTATATATGTGTTTTTTTGTTTTTTTTTCTTTCTTTCTTTATTATTCTTTATTATTATTATTATTTTTTTTTTCAATAAAAAAAACATTCGTACCAACAATTTTTATTTTATTGATACATGGCTACGGGAGGACTACAATGTTAAGGGAGGGAAAAGGTATAATTAAACCTTTAAAGAGTGAAAGAATGGCGACGGGGCCGTTTGGGGCGGGTTGGAGCGCTTCTTCTTGATTCCGCGGTGGATTTCTATTTTCCGCGGCGGAAGTTCCTTGGTCAAACCGGCCTGATATTCCCATGAGGGATTTGATTTCTTCTAGGCATTCCGCTATTTCCTCCTCTTGATGTTTCTGGTCTTGCCAGATCAGAAATTTCCGAATCGTTGATGGCATCCAGTTGTGTGTTCCTGCAGGAGCTTCCTGTTCTGGCGTCGCTCCAGGAACGGTGACCGTGGTTAGATAGACGCCCCAGCGCCGGCTGTAAAAGACGGTACGCTGGTTGCTTGGAGTTGAAGATAATGAGGAGGTGGCCATTTCGACGAATTTTACTTGGCTTCTTGGTTTTTCTTCTGCGACTTTACTAGTGTCGAGCAGACGAAGGATTGAGATAAATATTCTCAGATTTTTCCTCGACGGAGTCGAATTTTTTTGACTTTTTTATGATGCAAACGGAGAATCCCTCGGTGGCTTGTTGGAATTTTTTCGAAGGGGGGGGGTTCGCATTACAACAAGTGGTCTGGCGAAGACAAGTCGCCATTTTATTGTTTAAAGAGTGTGAAACGAATGACAGAGGGGGAAAAAGAAAAGTGAAAAAGAAAAGTTGAAAGGGACTGAAGTAGGAGAGATTTAGCATCTGAATTATTACTACGGTAAGTCTGATACAATTTTCCTATTTTCTTATGATTAAAACTAATTCCAAAATATAAGTGTGAATTATTGACTGTTAGATGGCGTAAGACTGCACTTTTTCGTTTTATTGGACAAAAATAAGTTTTTCTAGAGTTAGTAGTGAGGGAACGGCCGCTACTAGTTAGCTGAATAACATTGCTGTATATGCGACTAGCCTATACCCACATTTAGGTATATGGTTAGCAAGCTCGCTTGGTAATTCTGGGGACCTGGGTTCGAATCCCGGGGGAGTCAGTAGAAGGGACAGTCGCGTCGGTGTTGTGTACAGAAGGTGGGTCATGACGTAAAAATCATGGCCTCTCCACCCCCATCTTGTACGCATTCACCTCGCGCTGACCCAGTCTTTAACCCGTTGGCATTGTCGGCACTTGAGGTGGCAAGTTGCTGGTCAACGGAATTAAATTCTGGCGTTGAGGACTGTTCCTGCGTGGGGAGAGTCTGGACGCAGATTCTCAATTCGCAACGAACCCTTTTGTTTTTTTTTTCTTAAAAGTTGTAATTAAAATACTCAAACGATTACACCACTTCCTACGATTAATTTGCTTTTTTATTTCATAGTCTTAATGTTGTTGATGTTAAAATGTTCTAAAACCAATTCTTTTAATTTAACGAAGTGTTTAAGTTATTTTAATACTAATATGGAGACGCATTTGATTTTCACTGTTTTTCTGTGTTATTCCCCTTTTTATGTTTATAAGTGCTGCTGAGCATTGCTTTCGTTCCACCCTTTGTTTTTTTCTATCCTTTTTATTTCATAAAAGACTTTAAGCCATAACTATCAGATTTTAAAGTCTTCGCCACTATTTTATTTTTTCTACTTAAAAAGAAAATGCATTTGAATATGTATGGGGAGAGAAGGGAAATAAGAAAGAAAATAGAAGATAAAATGATAGTTATAAATGAAAAGAAGTTAACAAAGGAAAAATGAAAAGAAAAAAAAATGTTGTTTTCTTCGTTATTCTTCAGAATAGAATGCTTGTTTTCTTCGTTATTCTTCAGAATAGGATCCAGGTGTTGATTATCAATATCCTCTCCTGTTATCGGAACGTTGGAGTGGGATGTCCCACGCAGATGCAAACCATCCATACAGCGGTGGGTGTCTGTTTGCTGGATCCAAATCGAGGATAAGTTTTAGTGTGTCCACTGCTGACCTCCAGTTGTCATCCAGAATTTCTCTGTTTAGCTGGTTAGCGAGACGGATCGTTCTTGTTCGCAGTTGATCCTCGTAGCGTTGTTGACCTCTGATCCAGGGGTTGTTTCGCGGATGATTTCCGGGACGTACGGCTGGACGTCGAGGCTCCACAAAACCTGAAGCACTTGGCTGCTGCGGCTGTTGTTGCGGCGGCTGTTGTGGTTGTGGATGTTGCGGCTGCGGTTGTTGCGGCTGCGGCTGTTGCGGTTGCTGCTGTTGAGCATTACCTAGGCCCCAGTCGTCGTAGGCTGCTGGCTGTTGTTGCTGCGGCCAGTTTGGGTTTGGTGGTGACAATCCTTCTTCTATGTCACCATTTTGGTACTCGTGGCCGTTTTCCATCTTGTCTTTGGTTTCTTTTTCTTTTTTCTCTACGGACACTGTTGCACCGTCGGAATTACAATTGTTAATGAGCAAGGCTGTGGTTCGATGGAAGATTTTTCTGGGCTTATATATGGAAATGTTTTGGTTATTGGACTCCATCTCGGAAACGCATGGGTTTTTGACGATTGCGTTTTGGGCGTCCAGTGTCATGAAGTTGATCTGATTTTTCAGCTGACACATTGTTTTTTGGGCTCTGATGAGGGACGCTCATCAGATTCAACCTCAGCCTCTACGTAGCTGTTTTCGATAATGGCATCATGTTGAATTGAGGGTATTTCGTTATCCGATGCTTCAGTGGTTGAAACATTATCTTCTAAAGAAGGTCGAGGAGAGACGACGACACCTCCCTCTTGTTGTGAAAGATTTTCTTCGGCCAGGCAATCATTAATTTGCTCTGAGTCATTATTAAAGTTATAATTTTCCATTTCTTCTTCTTGAGCTTCCATGACAATGTCATGTTCAGATAAATCCTCTGTTTGAGTTGCAATCGATTTTCGGAATCGATTTTCAAAATCGGATGGGCTTTCAATTGGGGGACAATGTTCTGTTTTCCATAACATGCTCTCAAACAGAGGTTTTAAACGATTTACATGGGTGCGTTGACATTTATAAGAATTATCAGCTATGTCTACCGTATTATTATTATAAACTTTTACTACTCTATAGGGACCTTTATATTTCGAAGTAAACTTCCTACTATCGCCATCTTTAACTACACGAATATCTAATAAGACTCTATCACCTACAATATATTTTCGCTCTTTAGCTCGCTTATTATATTGCTCACGTTGACTGTTCTGCGCTTTCTCACTCTGTTCTCGAACTCGCTGGAAACTGTAACGTAAACGATCAGCTATATTGCCTACATAGTCGGTAGCAGATTTAAAAATTTGTGGGGAAGCATCTAAAAATTCATTTATTGGAATATTTGGGTCTCTACCATGGACTAAATAATAAGGGGTTTCAAGTGTTGATGAGTGGGAAGAACTACGATATGCAAATAAAACATCGTCTAGCATATCCTCCCAATTAATATGATTTCCATCTTTTAATTCTTTCCTTAACATAGACGTTAAAGTTCGATTAAATCTCTCCGTTTCACCATTACTAGCAGGATTATACGCAGTAGTGAGCCTTTGATCAATATTTAATTTCTTGCAAAAATAACGAAACAATTTCGATGTGAAATTTGTTCCTCGGTCGGATACAATAGCTTTAGGCATTCCATGCCGTACAATAATTGTTTTATACACGCACTCAGCTGTGGTTTGGGCAGTTTGATCTTTCAATGCAACTGCTTCCACCCAGCGACTAAAATAATCAGTGATAACTAAAATATGGCTATTTCCATTAGGTGAAGCGGGAGTAATAGGGCCTAAAAAATCCATGCCTATTACTTGGAAAGGTGCTTTTGCAAGCTCATGTGGGTGCAAAAGTGCTCTATAAGATGATGACGTATTAGCTATACAAATTTCACAAGCTTGGCAATATTCAAGGATATCTTTTCGCATTCCAGGCCAATAATAATTATTTTTGACCTTCAAATAAGTTTTATAAAAGGCTAAATGTCCGCTCGTCGGCGCATCGTGTAATTCTTTCAACACTAGGTGGCGTAACGAGTAAGGCAAAACTAATTGATGATTAATTTCATTACGTTTACTATCTTTCGAAGGTAGTTCATGTCGATAAAGTGTACCTTCTATAATTTCAAAATATGCAATTTCTTTAACCCAATCTGGCTTAGACTGATTAAATTTCTCCTCAAGTTCTCCTCTCTCTAAATAATTACGTATGGCTATACAAAGTTCGTCTTCACCTTGTTTTTCACAAATCATTTTTACATCATTCGATACTGGTTGAATACTAGCTACCTTCAATCTGGATAAGCAATCTGCATTTTGATGGATACGTCCAGGCCTATACTTTAATTCATAATTTGTTGCTGCTAACAGTATAGCCCATCTACCCAGTCTACCATTATTATCTTTCTGATTTCTAAGCCATTGCAAGGGTCGATGATCACTAATAATTTCAAAAGGTTTGTCCAAAAGGTAATGGCGAAAATGTTTAATCGCCTCTATTACAGCTAACGCTTCTTTTTCTGTTGTACTGTATTTCATCTCAGCTTTTCTTAACTGTCTACTGAAATAGGCTAACGGATGTTCTTGCCCATCTTGCATTTGAGATAAAACTGCTCCTATACCATAATCGCATGCGTCGGTAAAAAGTAAAAATTTTTCGTTAAAATTTGGGTACGCAAGAACTGGAGGAGTTACTAGAGAATTGATCAGTTTCTCAAAGGCAACTTGTTCCTCATTTCCCCACGTAAATGGTTTCTTAATTAAATCTTTATGCGTTAATCGAGTTAACGGCTGAGCTAATGAGCCAAAATTTTGTATAAATTTCCTATAATAACCTGCAAGTCCAAGAAAGGATCTGACTTCGTCAGCAGAAGTTGGTACTTTGTAATTTACTATTTTATCAATTTTACTCGGATCAGGTTTAATACCCTCCGTTGAAATAACATGGCCTAAATAACTTACTGAACGTTTAATGAATTGACATTTCTTAAGTTTTAATTTTAAATGTGCTGCTTTTAATAAATCAAAGATTTCTCGAATATCACGCAAATGATTCTCAAATGTGTCGGAAAAGATAATGACATCATCCAAATAAACTAACGCTTTACTTCCTAAGACGTCTCTCAGTACATAATTCATTAATCGTTGGAAAGTGGCAGGTGCATTGCACAGACCGAATGCCATTCTTTTAAATTCGTAAAGGTTATTTTCTACAACAAAAGCTGTTTTCTCAATGTCGGGATCATGAACTTGAATTTGCCAGTAACCGGATGCTAAATCAAGAGTAGTAAAAAGTTTCTTTCCATATAATTTGTCTAAAGTTTCATCAATGCGAGGCATGGGAAAGGAATCTTTCTTTGTAATGCTGTTTAATTTTCTGTAATCGACGCAAAATCTTACTTCGCCATCTTTCTTCTCTACAAGCACCACAGGAGAAGCCCATGGGGATTGCGAGTATCTTATTACTTTTGCCTCTAACATTTCCTGCACTTTGTCTTCCAATATTTTCCGTTGGTTATTAGTAACTCTATAAGGGCGTTGTCGAATGGGGCCTCTTCCTTCTGTATTAATCGTGTGTTTAATGAGATTGGTATTCCCTAATTCTGAATCTTTTGAAGCAAACAAGTCGTGAAAATCATTTAATAATTGAGAGAGCGGTGCCTGAAATTCCGGGTCGACTTCCGAAAGTACAATAGGCTCTCGTGGTTCTAATGGTTTGACGTCTGATGAAGTAACGCTACTTTTCTGATCACTTGGTTAATGATTTCAATTACGCCTAAAGCGGTATTTCTTGGAATTTTGACTTGATTTAACGAATGATTTTCTACTATAATTTGATACGTTCCATCTCCCGATACGTTTCCTATAAACTCTTCAATATAAATTCCTGCCGGCAAATCTTCAACTGGGGTAAACATGAATGCGGAAAAGGGTGGAACATACGGAAATGAACCTGTCACTTGCGCTGCAATTACCATCGACGTCTGACGAGACAATGTCGTCTTTTTGACCGTTGTAATTGCCATGTCCGGTACCTTGAGATAGCTAAAGGGCCCTGCTCATCTCTCGCTAAATAAATACTCTTGGCTTCTCCATCAAGCCGAAATCCGTGTTTTTGGATTGCGTCCCATCCAAGGATACAATCTTCCGAAACACCATTTGTAATAATAAACTCTTGTCTTAACAATGACTCTCCGTATCTAACGGGCAATGTCACTCTTCCCAGTGTATGTAACTTTTTCTCCCCTACATCATACAAATCAAAATCAAGCTGGCTGCAGACCACCTGACCTCTAGGGGGCAATTTATTAAATAATCTCTCGTGAATAATGCTTTTAGACGCGCCTGTATCAAATAATGCTTGTAACGGGACCTGGAAAATTTTTAATGGAATTCGTGGTGTAGATTCATTCGTTATGGTTGTTAATTTTGCGACTTGTCGGGATTTAAAAGAAGGCTTTACATCAACTGACCCGAAGCTACAGTTGATATCTATTTGTTTCCCTGGTGCTGTGGGGGACCTGGTATATTTGGTCGAGTAACCCTTCTAGACTTAGGGCAGTTATTAGATTTATGACCGATGTCACGACAAGAATAACATATAGGAGGCTGTGCTTGTTCTAGCTGATGACGCTGAAATTTGTGACAGTTAGATTGAATGTGGCCTTGAAAACCACAGAAATTGCATGTAACCGCTGGTTGTGTAGGTCTATAGCTAGAATTATTTGCTGGTCTTTGATAAGGAAAAGTTGAAGTCCTATTTTGAAACTTTTGAAAAACTTGGGCGCCATTATTGTTATTGAAACGCGCAGGAGGTGTTTTCCAATTCCTGTCTTGGGGAGCGTTCGGTGTTTGGAAAGAAACCTGTTTCCTATATTGCGTGTTCGGCGGAGGAGTGACATCTTTTCTTTCAAGTTGGAGATTTTTCATCGTTTGCATGAGCTCCTGAAGGACATCTTTAATTTCCTCTTTCTCTGTTCTTACCTCTTCGTTAGGTCTAGAACCATGACGTATGTTAGCTACCGCATTATTTACTATTTCCCTTTGGTCTATTATCATCTGTTTGATTTCTTTCAATTCTGCGCTGTTAGTGTCAGACGATCAATCAATAGCTCGAATAAATTCCTGCTTCTCTCGGTCTGTCTCTATTGATTCTAGCCTCAGGGCATAGACGCGTGTTGCAGCAACGAGCTCGTTAAAAGTTGGAAACTCTTTATATTTTACTTTTGACTGTAATTTGGAATCTAAGCCATCGATAAATTTTTGTTTGAGAATAACTACAAAAGATCTTTCAGCGTGACCAACAGGATAGGCACGTTTAAAAATTTCTTGCAAACGAAGTGCGTAATCAACAATTTTCTCGCCTGGCTTACGTTTAGCTTTGTCAAACTTTTTAAGATATAAATCAGCGTTTTCATCGCCGTGAAAATGATCAAGTAGCGCTTCTTTAATTGCAACATAGTTGTTTGGATTAGTTTTCAAAATTGATTGAATTACGGAAAAAGCTCTATCGGTTAATTTAGCACGAAGCATTTGGATAGTTTTGTCTTCTGACCATCTTGATCCATCCACAATGCTTTCAAAGGATTCCAACCAAGTGTCAAAACGAGTAATGGGACTACCATTAAAAGAAGGAAGTAATTGCAAACGAGAGAAAATGTGTTGGTTATTCTGAAAGTTGTCTAAATCCCTAACTGTTGCTGCTCCGGCGGGAGGAAGAGAATGAGCCATTGTGTCATTTGGATTAGGTAATGGAAGGTTTACAGTTCCCTGTTGTGCCGTCTGAGGGAGTTTTGGAACGCTAGGCGGAACTGTTCCCATTCCGTGATTGGGTTTAGTTGATCCTGTTGTACTTCCGGAGATGGGTGTCGACGATTTGGGGATCGACTGAGCGACCGACGAATTGGGCGCCGATTTAGGTTTAGTTCCAGTTGCCGTTGTTGTCTGGGTCGTCTGGGTCCCTGCTGTGGCAATTGGTGCAGCGGTGGCGCTGACGGTTGCCTGGTTTGGGACGTTAGAATGGGCGACAGTAGCCGTTTTAATTCCCGTTTGGCCTGAGGGATTAATTGTTTGATTTTGTTGACTAACTGATCGTAGCCCAGCCGTGGTGCTCCCGGGAATTTGGATAGTTTTTGCAAAAGAGACAGTATTTCTGGCTTTACTGGTTCCAAGTTGGCTACCGACTGCAATCGTCGTAGGTACACTGCTATGTTGATGACGTCCGTGAGAAACGTTTGTTGAAAGCCTAACAGTATTTCCTCTAGATGACTTGAGAATTCGGAGACCTCTAGCGTGAAAGGGCAATAATCTCCGTCCTCGTCCGTGTCGATTATTTCCTGTTTTGGTATGAAGTTGAAAATTTCTTCTCCCGTTGGTGGTGTAAGTGTCAGCAGCTCGTCGATGCTGTACGTGTGACCAATTAGAGTTGTCAGGCACTCCCTGGCATGCGTTGTGAATATCGTCACTATCTCCGTCTCCAGCAGGTGTATTTTCTCCGTTGTCTTCTTCGTTGTCGTCTTCTTGATCAATCCACTCTTCTTCACTGCTAGAATCGACGTAAAATACTTCAGAAATGTCGTTGCTTGTTTCAGGTCCAGTGGTTCCTGTGGGGTCTCCTTCAGAAAGTTCTTCACTCGAACGTCTTGCATCAACCGGACAAGTTGTTCCCAGATCTCCGGGTTGGATGACTGAAACTCCGCCTTTCTCTCCTGTAGGTTCTTGACTGATAGGATTAGGTATGGAAGTTGGCTGGTTGGCAACAAAAGAAGTTTGTCCCGATTGGCTTTGATTTCGTTGGCTAGGTGACGTAGGCTCTGGTTCAGATGATTTTCCATTGGGCGTGCTCTTTTTCGTGAAGAAACCCAGAAATGCGTTGGTAAGGGAGTTAGGTTTTGGTGAGAATTTTGGTGGGGACCTTTGAGGATTTTTATTAGGGGAAAGACGTGCAGCTATTCTGGCATAAAAAGAAGGAGAATGCTTTTCTGACGCAACTTTAGTCGTAGCGCCTGCACGAGTTTTACGTAAGGATGACGAATCAAGCCCTGGTACTGCAACATATGCAGTGTTCGATCTTAACTTTTTTAACTGAGGGCTAGCTGTGGTAACATTGGAATCAAAAACAGGTGAAGTAGACCTACTGATAGCCTCTGCTGTAGTTTCAGAAGACTTAACGTCTAAGTTATTTTGCGATAATTTACTAGATACAGGCAATACGTTATTAAAATTTAAAGATTTAGCTACATTAGCATCGGAAACAGTACAAACAGGAACAGACTGTATCTCTATAGGAGTACGTGCAAGTTTTGACCCTCCAGTAATAACATCATCATTCATTGTGGTTGAGTTCAAAAAGCGCTGCCACCATTATGTAATACATTCCCGTATGAGGGGAATGATATTACCAAGTAAATGTACTTAATTTTGAAATATCTTGAACTCGGAGGCGTGTTTTACCCACAATGAATGCTGTGTATTAACTAGTCTAAGGCCGTACGTAATACACAAGAAATGACATACAATAAGACACAGAACAAGTATATAAGTCTAATTAAAGATAACATTGGAATAACATAAATGAAAGCTTACCGATGAAGCACGAGCGTGTAGCGAGGGCACGGCGTTAAAAGGATAGTCAATTTAAGATAGAATAAAAGCACGGAAAGTGCTCGCAAGAGTACAAGTTTAGAATAAATTCAAAGACAATTATAAGGCAAAAACTTAGAGTGGAATTCAAGAGTTTATAAAGAGAAAAGGTTTTACAACTTAACGTCTTGAGACAAACGAACGAACTGCCCTTTTCTCAATTTGTGGGTTAACCATGAAACCTTGCATTTCGGGAGTGAACCAACTAATTATAGCAAATGAACAATCGACACGTGCAGCCAATCAGAAGATGTTTACTTAAGAGATTGATTGTTGCGCGCGTGCGACCAATCGTATGATTTGTTATTTATCGCGTGATATGCGCATCACACATACGTCAGATGCAGGTGTTCATTTAGAGCAGATCAAAGCGTCGATGACTAATAATATTCTCTGCGACGCGCAATTGTTCGGAACAATACCAAATAAGGAGATACATGTATAAGTGTTGCTAAGGATTAAAAGGCGTATATAATAAAAGATAAAAGGAGTAAATATGGAATAATAATGTGGGCATAATAAATTGATATATTTGTAGGCCTTCGTTACACTATATATCTTCGTGCAAACAGGTGCAAAACCAATATCTATACTTCTACATGTATACAGTATAGTGCCTTCATATACAGATAGTGTATTCAATCTGTATACAGAATAGTGCATTCATATACACATAGTGTATTGAATCTGTATACAGTATAGTGCATACATATACACATAGTGTATTCGATCTGTATACAGTATAGTGCATTCATATACACATAGTGTATTCAATCTGTATACAGTATAGTGCATTCATAAACACATAGTGTATTCAATCTGTATACAGTATAGTGCATTCATATACACATAGTGTATTGAATCTGTATACAGTATAGTGCATACATATACACATAGTGTATTCGATCTGTATACAGTATACTGCATTCATATACACATAGTGTATTCAATCTGTATACAGTATCATACCATGAGTTTTATATGTGTACAGGCTATATCTATATATCTTCATGCAAACAGGTTCAAAACCAATATCTATACTTCTACATGTATACAGTATAGTGCATTCATATACACATAGTGTATGCAATCTGTATACAGTATCATACCATGAGTTTTATTGTGTACAGGCTATATCTATATATCTTCATGATAACAGGTTCAAAATCAATATCTATACTTCTACATAAATACAGTATAGTGCCTTCATATACAGATAGTGTATTCAATCTGTATACAGAATAGTGCATTCATATACACATAGTGTATTTAATCTGTATACAGTATAGTGCATTCATATACACATAGTGTATTCAATCTGTATACAGTATAGTGCATTCATATACAGATAGTGTATTCAATCTGTATACAGTATAGTGCATTCATATACACATAGTGTATTGAATCTGTATACAGTATAGTGCATTCATTTACACATAGTGTATTCGATCTGTATACAGTATACTGCATTCATATACACATAGTGAATTCATTCTGTATACAGTATCAGACCATGAGTTTTATATGTGTACAGGCTATATTTATATATCTTCATGCAAACAGGTTCAAAACCAATATCTATACATCTACATGTATACACTATAGTGCCTTCATATACAGATAGCGTATTTAATCTGTATACAGTATAGTGCATTCATATACACATAGTGTATTCAATCTCTATACAGTATAGTGCATTCATATACACATAGTGTATTCAATCTGTATACAGTTTTATACCATGAGTTTTATATGTGTACAGGCTATATCTATATACCTTCATGCAAACAGGTTCAAAATCAATATCTATACTTCTAAATGTATACAGTATAGTGCCTTCATATACAGATAGTGTATTCAATCTGTATACAGAATAGTGAATTCATATACACATAGTGTATTTAATCTGTATACAGTATAGTGCGTTCATATACACATAGTGTATTCAATCTGTATACAGTATAGTGCATTCATATACAGATAGTGTATTCAATCTGTATACAGTACAGTGCATTCATATACACATAGTGTATTGAATCTGTATACAGTATAGTGCATTCATATACACATAGTGTATTGAATCTGTATACAGTATTGAATTGTGCCTTCATATACAGATAGTGTATTCAATCTGTATACAGAATAGTGCATTCAAATACACATAGTGTATTGAATCTGTATACAGTATAGTGCATACATATACACATAGTGTATTCGATCTGTATACAGTATACTGCATTCATATACACATAGTGTATTCAATCTGTATACAGTACAGTGCATTCATATACACATAGTGTATTGAATCTGTATACAGTATAGTGCATACATATACACATAGTGTATTCGATCTGTATACAGTATAGTGCATTCATATACACATAGTGTATTCAATCTGTATACAGTATAGTGCATTCAGATACACATAGTGTATTGAATCTGTATACAGTATAGTGCATTCATATACACATAGTGTATTCAATCTGTATACAGTATAGTGCATTCAGATACACATAGTGTATTCAATCTGTATACAGTACAGTGCATTCATATACACATAGTGTATTGAATCTGTATACAGTATAGTGCATACATATACACATAGTGTATTCGATCTGCATACAGTATAGTGCATTCATATACACATAGTGTATTCAATCTGTATACAGTATAGTGCATTCATATACACATAGTGTATTGAATCTGTACACAGTATAGTGCATTCATATACACATAGTGTATTCGATCTGTATACAGTATAGTGCATTCATAAACACATAGTGAATTCAATCTGTATACAGTATAGTGCATTCATATACACATAGTATATTCAATCTGTATACAGTATCATACCATGAGTTTTATATGTGTACAGGCTATATCTATATATCTTCATGCAAACAGGTTCAAAACCAAAATCCATACTTCTACATGTATACAGTATAGTGCCTTCATATACAGATAGTGTATTCAATCTGTATACAGTATAGTGCAATCATATACACATAGTGTATTCAATCTGTATACAGTATAGTGCTTTCATATACCGATGGTGTATTCAATCTGTATACAGTATAGTGCATTCATATACACATAGTGTTTTCAATCTGTATACAATATCATACAATGAGTTTTATATGTGTACAGGCTATATCTATATATCTTCATGCAAACAGGTTCAAAACCAATATCTATACTTGTACATGTATACAGTATAGTGCATTTATATACACATAGTGTATTCAATCTGTATACAGTATAGTGCATTCATATACAGATAGTGTATTCAATCTGTATACAGTACAGTGCATTCATATACACATAGTGTATTGAATCTGTATACAGTATAGTGCATTCATATACACATAGTGTATTGAATCTGTATACAGTATTGAATTGTGCCTTCATATACAGATAGTGTATTCAATCTGTATACAGAATAGTGCATTCAAATACAATAGTGTATTGAATCTGTATACAGTATAGTGCATACATATACACATAGTGTATTCGATCTGTATACAGTATACTGCATTCATATACACATAGTGTATTCAATCTGTATACAGTACAGTGCATTCATATTACACATAGTGTATTGAATCTGTATACAGTATAGTGCATACATATACACATAGTGTATTCGATCTGTATACAGTATAGTGCCATTCATATACACATAGTGTATTCAATCTGTATACAGTATAGTGCATTCAGATACACATAGTGTATTGAATCTGTATACAGTATAGTGCATTCATATACACATAGTGTATTCAATCTGTATACAGTATAGTGCATTCAGATACACCATAGTGTATTCAATCTGTATACAGTACAGTGCATTCAATACACATAGTGTATTGAATCTGTATACAGTATAGTGCATACATATACACATAGTGTATTCGATCTGTATACAGTATAGTGCATTCATATACACATAGTGTATTCAATCTGTATACAGTATAGTGCATTCAGATACACATAGTGTATTCAATCTGTATACAGTATAGTGCATTCAGATACACATAGTGTATTGAATCTGTATACAGTATAGTGCATTCATATACACATAGTGTATTGAATCTGTACACAGTATAGTGCATTCATATACACATAGTGTATTCGATCTGTATACAGTATAGTGCATTCATAAACACATAGTGAATTCAATCTGTATACAGTATAGTGCATTCATATACACATAGTATATTCAATCTGTATACAGTATCATACCATGAGTTTTATATGTGTACAGGCTATATCTATATATCTTCATGCAAACAGGTTCAAAACCAAAATCCATACTTCTACATGTATACAGTATAGTGCCTTCATATACAGATAGTGTATTCAATCTGTATACAGTATAGTGCAATCATATACACATAGTGTATTCAATCTGTATACAGTATAGTGCTTTCATATACCGATGGTGTATTCAATCTGTATACAGTATAGTGCATTCATATACACATAGTGTTTTCAATCTGTATACAATATCATACAATGAGTTTTATATGTGTACAGGCTATATCTATATATCTTCATGCAAACAGGTTCAAAACCAATATCTATACTTGTACATGTATACAGTATAGTGCATTTATATACACATAGTGTATTCAATCTGTATACAGTATCATACCATGAGTTTTATAGGTGTACAGGCTATATCTATATATCTTCTTGCAAACAGGTTCAAAACCAATATCAATACTTCTATATGTATACAGTATAGTGCATTCATATACACATAGTGTATTCAATCTGTATACAGTATTATACCATGAGTTTTATATGTGTACAGGCTATATCTATATATCTTCATGCAAACAGGTTCAAAACCAATATCTAGACTTCTACATGTATACACTATAGTGCCTTCATATACAGATAGCGTATTCAATCTGTATACAGTATAGTGCATTCATATACACATAGTGTATTCAATCTGTATACAGTATCATACCATGAGTTTTATATGTGTACAGGCTATATCTATATATCTTCATGCAAACAGGTTCAAAACCAATATCTATACTTCTACATGTATACAGTATAGTGCATTCATATACAGATAGTGTATTCAATCTGTATACGGTATACTGCATTCATATACACATAGTGTATTCAATCTGTATACAGTATAGTGCATTCATGTACACATACTGTATTCAATCTGTATACAGTATAGCGCAATCATGTACATATAGTGTATTCAATCTGTATACAGTATGATACCATGAGTTTTATATGTGTACAGGCTATATCTATATATCTTCATGCAAACAGGTTCAAAACCAATATCTATACTTCTACATGTATAGACTATAGTGCATTCATATACAGACAGTGTATTCAATTTGTATACAGTATAGTGCATTCATATAAACATAGTGTATTCAATCTGTATACAGTATAGTGCATTCATATACACATAGTGTATATGCAACAGGTATGCAAACAGGTTCAAAACCAATATCTATACTTCTACATGTATACAGTATAGTGCCTTCATATACAGATAGTGTATTCAATCTGTATACAGTATAGTGCAATCATATACACATTGTGTTTTCAATCTGTATACAATATCATACAATGAGTTTTATATGTGTACAGGCTATATCTATATATCTTCATGCAAACAGGTTCAAAACCAATATCTATATTTGTACATGTATACAGTATGGTGCATTTATATACATATAGTGTATTCAATCTGTATACAGTATCATACCATGAGTTTTATAGGTGTACAGGCTATATCTATATATCTTCATGCAAACAGGTTCAAAACCAATATCATTACTTCTACATGTATACAGTATAGTGCATTCATTTACACATAGTGTATTCAATCTGTATACAGTATAGTGCATTCATATACAAATAGTGTATTCAATCTGTATACAGTATAGTGCATTCATATACACATAGTGTATTGAATCTGTATACAGTATAGTGCATTCATATACACATAGTGTATTGAATCTGTATACAGTATAGTGCATTCATATACACATAGTGTATTCAATCTGTATACAGTATAGTGCATTCATATACACATAGTGTATTCAATCTGTATACAGTATGGTGCATTCATATACACATAGTGAATTCAATCTGTATACAGTATAGTGCATTCATATACACATAGTGTATTCAATCTGTATACATTATCATACCATGAGTTTTTTTATGTGTACAGGCTATATCTATATATCTTCATGCAAACAGGTTCAAAACCAATCTATACTTCTACATGTATACAGTATAGTGCCTTCATATACAGATAGTGTATTCAATCTGTATACAGTATAGTGCATTCATATACACATAGTGTATTCAATCTGTATACAGTATAGTGCTTTCATATACCGATAGTGTATTTAATCTGTATACAGTATAGTGCATTCATATACACATAGTGTTTTAAATCTGTATACCATATCATACAATGAGTTTTATATGTGTACAGGCTCTATATCTATATATCTTCATGCAAACAGGTTCAAAACCAATATCTATACTTGTACATGTATACAGCATAGTGCATTTATATACACATAGTGTATTCAATCTGTATACAGTATCATACCATGAGTTTTATAGGTGTACAGGCTATATCTATATATCTTCTTGCAAACAGGTTCAAAACCAATATCAATACTTCTCACATGTATACAGTATAGTGCATTCATATACACATAGTGTATTCAAACTGTATACAGTATAGTGCATTCATATACACATAGTGTATTCAATCTGTATACAGTATTATACCATGAGTTTTATATGTGTACAGGCTATATCTATATATCTTCATGCAAACAGGTTCAAAACCAATATCTATACTTCTACATGTATACACTATAGTGCCTTCATATACAGATAGCGTATTCAATCTGTATACAGTATAGTGCATTCATATACACATAGTGTATTCAATCTGTATACAGTATAGTGCATTCATATACACATAGTGTATTCAATCTTTATACAGTCTAGTGCATTCATGTACATATAGTGTATTCAATCTGTATACAGTATCATACCATGAGTTTTATATGTGTACAGGCTATATCTATATATCTTCATGCAAACAGGTTCAAAACCAATATCTATACTTCTACATGTATACAGTATAGTGCATTCATAAACAGATAGTGTATTCAATCTGTATACGGTATACTGCATTCATATACACATAGTGTATTCAATCTGTATACAGTATAGTGCATTCATCTACACATAGTGTATTCAATCTGTATACAGTATAGCGCAATCATGTACATATAGTGTATTCAATCTGTATACAGTATGATACCATGAGTTTTATATGTGTACAGGCTATATCTATATATCTTCATGCAAACAGGTTCAAAACCAATATCTATACTTCTACATGTATAGACTATAGTGCATTCATATACAGACAGTGTATTCAATCTGTATACGGTATAGTGCATTCATGTACACATAGTGTATTCAATCTTTATACAGTATAGTGCATTCATATACACATAGTGTATTCAATCTGTATACAGTATTATACCATGAGTTTTATATGTGTACAGGCTATATCTATATATCTTCATGCAAACAGGTTCAACACCAATATCTATACTTCTACATGTATACACTATAGTGCCTTCATATACAGATAGCGTATTGAATCTGTATACAGTATAGTGCATTCATATACACATAGTGTATTCAATCTGTATACAGTATCATACCATGAGTTTTATATGTGTACAGGCTATATCTATATATCTTCATGCATACAGGTTCAAAACCAATATCTATACTTCTACATGTATACAGTATCGTGCATTCATATACACATAGTGTATGCAATCTGTATACAGTATCATACCATGAGTTTTATTGTGTACAGGCTATATCTATATATCTTCATGAAAACAGGTTCAAAATCAATATCTATACTTCTAAATGTATACAGTATAGTGCCTTCATATACAGATAGTGTATTCAATCTGTATACAGAATAGTGAATTCATATACACATAGTGTATTTAATCTGTATACAGTATAGTGCATTCATATACACATAGTGTATTCAATCTGTATACAGTATAGTGCATTCATATACAGATAGTGTATTCAATCTGTATACAGTACAGTGCATTCATATACACATAGTGTATTGAATCTGTATACAGTATAGTGCATTCATATACACATAGTGTATTGAATCTGTATACAGTATGAATAGTGCATTCATATACAGATAGTGTATTCAATCTGTATACAGTATAGTGCATTCAAATACACATAGTGTATTGAATCTGTATACAGTATAGTGCATACATATAACATAGTGTATTCGATCTGTATACAGTATAGTGCATTCATATACACATAGTGTATTCAATCTGTATACAGTACAGTGCATTCATATACACATAGTGTATTGAATCTGTATACAGTATAGTGCATTCATATACACATAGTGTATTCGATCTGTATACAGTATAGTGCATTCATATACACATAGTGTATTCAATCTGTATACAGTATAGTGCATTCAGATACACATAGTGTATTGAATCTGTATACAGTATAGTGCATTCATATACACATAGTGTATTCAATCTGTATACAGTATAGTGCATTCAGATACACATAGTGTATTCAATCTGTATACAGTACAGTGCATTCATATACACATAGTGTATTGAATCTGTATACAGTATAGTGCATACATATACACATAGTGTATTCGATCTGTATACAGTATAGTGCATTCATATACACATAGTGTATTCAATCTGTATACAGTATAGTGCATTCAGATACACATAGTGTATTGAATCTGTATACAGTATAGTGCATTCAGATACACATAGTGTATTGAATCTGTATACAGTATAGTGCATTCATATACACATAGTGTATTGAATCTGTACACAGTATAGTGCATTCATATACACATAGTGTATTCGATCTGTATACAGTATAGTGCATTCATAAACACATAGTGAATTCAATCTGTATACAGTATAGTGCATTCATATACACATAGTATATTCAATCTGTATACAGTATCATACCATGAGTTTTATATGTGTACAGGCTATATCTATATATCTTCATGCAAACAGGTTCAAAACCAAAATCCATACTTTACATGTATACAGTATAGTGCCTTCATATACAGATAGTGTATTCAATCTGTATACAGTATAGTGCAATCATTATAACATAGTGTATTCAATCTGTATACAGTATAGTGCTTTCATATACCGATGGTGTATTCAATCTGTATACAGTATAGTGCATTCATATAACATAGTGTTTTCAATCTGTATACAATATCATACAATGAGTTTTATATGTGTACAGGCTATATCTATATATCTTCATGCAAACAGGTTCAAAACCAATATCTATACTTGTACATGTATACAGTATAGTGCATTTATATACAACATAGTATTCAATCTGTATACAGTATTATACCATGAGTTTTATATGTGTACAGGCTTATATCTATATATCTTCATGCAAACAGGTTCAAAACCAATATCTAGACTTATACATGTATACACTATAGTGCCTTCATATACAGATAGCGTATTCAATCTGTATACAGTATAGTGCATTCATATACACATAGTGTATTCAATCTGTTATACAGTATCATACCATGAGTTTTATATGTGTACAGGCTATATCTTATATATCTTCATGCAAACAGGTTCAAAACCAATATCTATACTTTAACATGTATACAGTATAGTGCCTTCATATACAGATAGTGTATTCAATCTGTATACAGTATAGTGCAATCATATACACATAGTGTATTCAATCTGTATACAGTATAGTGCTTTCATATACCGATGGTGTATTCAATCTGTATACAGTATAGTGCATTCATATACACATTGTGTTTTCAATCTGTATACAATATCATACAATGAGTTTTATATGTGTACAGGCTATATCTATATATCTTCATGCAAACAGGTTCAAAACCAATATCTATATTTGTACATGTATACAGTATGGTGCATTTATATACATATAGTGTATTCAATCTGTATACAGTATCATACCATGAGTTTTATAGGTGTACAGGCTATATCTATATATCTTCATGCAAACAGGTTCAAAACCAATATCATTACTTCTACATGTATACAGTATAGTGCATTCATTTACACATAGTGTATTCAATCTGTATACAGTATAGTGCATTCATATACAAATAGTGTATTCAATCTGTATACAGTATAGTGCATTCATATACACATAGTGTATTGAATCTGTATACAGTATAGTGCATTCATATACACATAGTGTATTGAATCTGTATACAGTATAGTGCATTCATATACACATAGTGTATTCAATCTGTATACAGTATAGTGCATTCATATACACATAGTGTATTCAATCTGTATACAGTATGGTGCATTCATATACACATAGTGAATTCAATCTGTATACAGTATAGTGCATTCATATACACATAGTGTATTCAATCTGTATACATTATCATACCATGAGTTTTATATGTGTACAGGCTATATCTATATATCTTCATGCAAACAGGTTCAAAACCAATATCTATACTTCTACATGTATACAGTATAGTGCCTTCATATACAGATAGTGTATTCAATCTGTATACAGTATAGTGCATTCATATACACATAGTGTATTCAATCTGTATACAGTATAGTGCTTTCATATACCGATAGTGTATTTAATCTGTATACAGTATAGTGCATTCATATACACATAGTGTTTTAAATCTGTATACCATATCATACAATGAGTTTTATATGTGTACAGGCTATATCTATATATCTTCATGCAAACAGGTTCAAAACCAATATCTATACTTGTACATGTATACAGCATAGTGCATTTATATACACATAGTGTATTCAATCTGTATACAGTATCATACCATGAGTTTTATAGGTGTACAGGCTATATCTATATATCTTCTTGCAAACAGGTTCAAAACCAATATCAATACTTCTACATGTATACAGTATAGTGCATTCATATACACATAGTGTATTCAAACTGTATACAGTATAGTGCATTCATATACACATAGTGTATTCAATCTGTATACAGTATTATACCATGAGTTTTATATGTGTACAGGCTATATCTATATATCTTCATGCAAACAGGTTCAAAACCAATATCTATACTTCTACATGTATACACTATAGTGCCTTCATATACAGATAGCGTATTCAATCTGTATACAGTATAGTGCATTCATATACACATAGTGTATTCAATCTGTATACAGTATAGTGCATTCATATACACATAGTGTATTCAATCTTTATACAGTCTAGTGCATTCATGTACATATAGTGTATTCAATCTGTATACAGTATCATACCATGAGTTTTATATGTGTACAGGCTATATCTATATATCTCATGCAAACAGTTCAAAACCAATATCTATACTTCTACATGTATACAGTATAGTGCATTCATAAACAGATAGTGTATTCATCTGTATACGGATACTGCATTCATATACACATAGTGTATTCAATCTGTATACAGTATAGTGCATTCATCTACACATAGTGTATTCATCTGTATACAGTATAGCGCAATCATGTACATATAGTGTATTCAATCTGTATACAGTATGATACCATGAGTTTTATATGTGTACAGGCTATATCTATATATCTTCATGCAAACAGGTTCAAAACCAATATCTATACTTCTACATGTATAGACTATAGTGCATTCATATACAGACAGTGTATTCAATCTGTATACGGTATAGTGCATTCATGTACACATAGTTATTCAATCTTTATACAGTATAGTGCATTCATATACACCATAGTGTATTCCAATCTGTTATACAGTATTATACCATGAGTTTTATATGTGTACAGGCTATATCTATATATCTTCATGCAAACAGGTTCAACACCAATATCTATACTTCTACATGTATACACTATAGTGCCTTCATATACAGATAGCGTATTCAATTTGTATACAGTATAGTGCATTCATATACACATAGTGTATTCAATCTGTATACAGTATAGTGCATTCATATACACATAGTGTATTCGATCTGTATACAGTATACTGCATTCATAAACACATAGTGTATTCAATCTGTATACAGTATCATACCATGAGTTTTATATGTGTACAGGCTATATCTATATATCTTCATGCAAACAGGTTCAAAACCAATATCTATACTTCTACATGTATACAGTATAGTGCCTTCATATACAGATAGTGTATTCAATCTGTATACAGAATAGTGCATTCATATACACATAGTGTATTTAATCTGTATACAGTATAGTGCATTCATATACACATAGTGTATTCAATCTGTATACAGTATAGTGCATTCATATACAGATAGTGTATTCAATCTGTATAGAGTATAGAGCATTCATATACACATAGTGTATTTAATCTGTATACAGTATCATACCATGAGTTTTATATGTGTACAGGCTATATCTATATATCTTCATGCAAACAGGTTCAAAACCAACATCTATACTTCTACATGTATACAGTATAGTGCCTTCATATACAGATAGTGTATTCAATCTGTATACAGTATAGTGCCTTCATATACAGATAGTGTATTCAATCTGTATACAGTATAGTGCATTCATATACACATAGTTTATTCAATCTGTATACAGTATAGTGCATTCATATACACATAGTGTATTCAATCTGTATACAGTATAGTGCATTCATATACACATAGTGTATTCAATCTGTATACAGTATAGTGCATTCATATACACATAGTGTATTCAATCTGTATACAGTATAGTGCATTCGTATACAGATAGTGTATTCCATCTGTATACAGTATAGTGCATTCATCTACACATAGCGTATTCAATCTGTATACAGTATCATACCATGAGTTTTATATGTGTACAGGCTATATCTATATATCTTCATGCAAACAGGTTCAAAACCAATATCTATACTTCTACATGTATACAGTATAGTGCATTTATATACACATAGTGTATTTAATCTGTATACAGTATCATACCATGAGTTTTATAGGTGTACAGGCTATATCTATATATCTTCATGCAAACAGGTTCAAAACCAATATCTATACTTCTACATGTATACAGTATAGTGCCTTCATATACAGATAGTTTATTCAATCTGTATACAGTATAGTGCATTCATATAAACATAG
>WJBH02000093.1:0-36482 GCA_013167095.2 Daphnia sinensis | reverse complement strand
TTAGAAGATTTATTAAAAATTATTTAAATTAGTATTATAGATATATTTGTTCATTTTTAAGAGTACTATACTTAACATTAATTAGGTTAAATTGAGACTTTAAAAACAAATATAGCATGTAAGAATTAAATAAAAGAAAGTAGAATAGGGGCTAAATTTGATCGAAGAACTGGTAAACAGGCTATTGTACTACTAGCAAGAATAATATGGCCTATAAAGTCAACAGTATCAAATTGAAATTGTAATATAAGTTTTAGTAGTCTATTTTGTTTTTTTTTTAATAAGGTCAATTCATAAATTAAATTTTTTCTTAACGCTCTAAGTTTTGATGAAGGATTTTTTATGTTCTTTTCGAAATTTGTTAGCTTTGTGTATTTAAAAATGTATTGTTGTCACCTATGTAACTTATAGAGATTTGTTTCTATTATGTTACGGCGATAGCTAAAGGTCCTAACTTTTTCTAAAATTAATAATAATGCAAATTCTTTGGTTAATTTCCTTAAAAAAATTTAATAAAAAGTGGTGATCTACGAGGAATTTTAGTTTTCTGGTATATGATGTGTTAGTTAACCCACTCATTAATACAAAGTCAACGTAAGTGATAAACAGCTTACCCTTAAACACGGAAAAATAGTTCATACAGAAGACAATCGTAAACTTACGGTTATAATTTCAAACTCAAAATAAAGTTAAAACAGCTAACTTATAGAAGAAAGTTTAAAATAAACTCTTTATTATGGATTTAGATGTTTTTATAGAAAGAGTTTACATAACGCAATTGAATATATATATACTCAATAATAAGATGGGTAACATTATTTGAAGATCTACAAAAATCATAAGTTAATAAGTTATTTCCTACACTTATCTTAAAAAGAAGTTATAAAAAAAATTAAACTAAATTGTATACCTTGAACAGATTGTATTGCTATAGTATAAAAATATAGAGTAGTTACAGCTAATGGTAATTACGGTATTATTCTATTTTAGATTTCTAAATTTCAGTACAAATAATTACAGTAACTATATTTACTGATATTTATTTCAAATTTTATTAAGTATTAATACTTTTAAACATTATGAGCTGAGGGGTGCTTGGTCCACAATTTAATATAATATTCTTATTGTTATATTTTTTTTTAAAAATTATTTCAATAGTTGTGGTAAAGACTTTGATTAATCAGTTTTATAAGACTAAGTTATTAGAGTAACTTAGTTAAAGATTCTCTGTTAATTTAGGTAATTTTTGAGAGTACAGCGTAGTTAAAATGTTGTACTTACACAAATAATAATTTAAGTAGAAAGTTGTTGGTTTAGTATTAAGGAAGAGATTTTTTTTTTTTGAATAAAATTTATAAGTTACCAGCACGTTTTTATTAGATTGAATCAGGTGAAGACCACTGTAATAGCCACCATATAATTATGCTGTTAGGTAGATCAAGACATTAGCTTTAGTTTATCGTTAGACAATCATAAACTTAGGGTTATAACTTCAAACTAAAAATAAAGTTAAAACAGCTAAGTATAGAGTTCAGTATACACTACTTTCTTGATTCTTTCTATCTGATACTTCAGTTTTTTCTCGACTCCTATGTGTTTTACTATTGTTTATCTAGTCTTAGTAAACCTTTTCTTTAAAAAGTTATATGTTAGTTTTATCTGTCGGTGTTAGATTTCTTCTCTATCAGTCATGTTTATTGTCTTGACCAATTTTCTCGATAATTTTTGTTTAATACTTCAGTTTTCTCCTCGACTCCTATAATTAATAATACGATGGTAGCATTATTTTAGGATCTACAAAAAACCATAAGTTAATAAATGTATAAGTATAAGTATTTAATTAAGTTAATAAGTTATATCTTACACCTATCTTAAAAAAAAGTTATACGAATCTTTATTAGTTGTAAGTCTAAGTTTTTCATTAAAAAAAAAAAATTAAACTAAATTGTATACCCTCAACAGATTGTATTACTACACTTTAATTATAAAGTTCATTAAAAATATAACAGTATAGTGACCAATAGTATTAAAAGTATAGATTAGTTACAACCGGTGGTGATTGCACAATTGTTCTATTTTATATTTGTGTATTTCAGTACAAATAGTTACAATAACTATAATTACCGATATTTACTTTCAAACTTTATTAAGTATTAATACGTTTAAACACTATGCGCTGAGGTCGTTAGGTCCAAAATTCAATATAATATTATTATTATTATACTTTTAGTACTAAAAAACCCTAAACTAAGTAATTTTAACTTTGCCAGTACTTAGTATTAAAATTTATAAACTGAATATACATAGATTGATCTAAAAAAATTTACTTTATAGCGGGTTAGCGCGTTTAATATGATTGCCACTGTAAATTTATCTATCAACTTCTCCAAAAACTATGTCTATAGTACCTATCAATGCTGCTATATCTGCTAAGTAATGCCCTTTACTCAACTCAGGTAATGCCTGTAAGTTATAATAACTTGGTGATTTAACCTTACATTTCCAAGGTTTTGTTGAATTATTTGAGATTAAATGAACACCGTACTCCCCTTTTGGTGATTCTATATAAGAAATCTGTGAGCTCTCGTTGCATAATAATCCGCAATGTCAGTTTAAGAAATGATTGATTAGATCTTCCATAGAATTATAAGATTCTATATTATTATTAAAGTAAGACTTGGTTATATTACTTAGACTAAAGTAATCATTATTATTCTTAAACAAATTATGTGTAACAGTATTTGTTATTTGTAAACTTTCGGCCATTTCTAACATTCTAAGTAAATATCTATCAAAACAATCTCCGTTTACGCCATAGTAACTTTTAAAAAATAATGTGTTGTACCCTGAATAACAATCTTTTGTCGACAACCGCAAATCTCTTTTAATACCACAACTCCTAGACATTACACCAGTTAAGTTGTATAATTCACAAGTATCACTACTTACAGTACCTATATTTACTAGTCTTTGTTTTCAAATTTTATTAAATGTTAATACATTATGCATTTCGTTTAATGTTGTATAACAATTTTGAATGAAAAATAAAATATCTTGTAAGAAATCTTTTTCTAAGTATGTTGAGAATAAGTTTATTGGTTTATGGAAAGCAGCATGCATACGAGCACCGCTGATTCTCTCGTAGAATTCCATAATTTTTTCCCGCTCCTCAAATGCTCAAAAAATAGAAGACATACTGCCGATATCTAACGCATGGCACGCTATAGCTAACATGTGGTTCAGTACTCTTGTCAATTCATCAAATAAAATACGTATATTGTTAGTATAGCTGTTTACATTTGATATACTTAAAAGGTTCTCTATCGCCAAAACAAAGGCGTGTTCTTGTGACATCATAGAGCAGTAGTCCATTCTGTCAAAATATGGTATAGATTTCTCAAAATGTTTTGTTTCTATTAGTGATTCGCTTCCTCTATGTAATAGTCCAATATGAATATCCACTCTTTGGATAACCTCACCTTCTAATTGCAATATTAACCTTAAAACGCCATGAGCTGCAGGATGTTGGGGTCCAAAATTTAGTATAATATTCTTATTATTATACTTTTTAAAGCTATTTCAATTATAGTAAAAACTTCGATTAATCAATTTAGTATTATTAAATGATCTGTTTTGTTTGTTCCCCTTTTTCCGATTAAATCTAATCTACCTCCCACCTAGATTCTAACATAGTTTAAAAAAAATTTACAAGTATATTATAAACGTTTAGAAGTAATTACTGTTTATTAATAGCAATACACATCCTTAGCATAGTTTTTTTTTAATTCTTCGGGATTTATACTAAGTTTAAGCATAGAATATCAAAAATCGAAATAGACTATATTTCCAGCTATAGAACTTTTGAAATTGAAAACCTTATTTTAACGTATGCCTCCTAAGAGGTTCTCCTCCTCTATTGCTGTCATAAAATCTTCTATAGTGTTAGCTAAAATACTTATAGTTTTTAGAGAAAATTGATTTTTTTAACAAAAACATAACTATTGTTAAGGTTACTAGCATAAGTATAAATAAAATAACTATATTAGTTAACAGTATTAAAAGATTTATTAATACCTTTATTTTGTACTTGATACTCTCAGGTATTTTAAAAAAAAAATTATGATTATAATCTGGTTCTCTTATTATCGAAAAACCATCATCAAAATATAAAATTTTATTCAAATATTTTGTTGTTTTATGTATCATTTCAAACAATTATTTTTACTCTAATCCTCTATAAACATTTAGTGAATTGTGATATTTCTTAAAGTTAAATTCTTAATATTTTATTTAAAAGAACCAGTTATAACTAAATATGAAAAAGCATTGTCAAAGATGACAAATAATTCTCAATGGTCACAAAATCGACAGAGGCGATCAGAACTACGTAGTATAGGGCCAACATTAACTAAGGGGTCGTTAGAGATACACATATCTCTAAAATCTTTGAAATCATTTAACATTTTAACTTGGAAGTCGTAATCCGTTAGAGAATAGAACGGGTCTAGGTCAATGCCGTTGTTGCTGTCATCTTGTAATTTCTGTTTTATATAATTACTTATAATATCTATGTATTGATATTGATCGTCCAAATTTGGCAAGCCGTTTCTGAATTGATAATGGTGGTTAGGATTACGCATACTAGTAAAGAATGATACATCTCTAGGGTAAAAATAAATTTCTGAAATAGTTTCCATGGGTTGATGTTCGATAATGTTGTGATTGTTAACAACACTAACATTATTCTCGATTTCAGAAATAAACTCAGGTTTACTACCAAGGGGATTATTAAATTGTTGATAGTCATCCCTTTCCGTTATAGTATTACGTCAATCACGGAATCTTTTCTCCCTCGTTTTCAAAGAAAAATCAGGTTCATTATAATAGGTGTTGATAATTTCTTGACAGTCATCCTTTTTAATTTTCGAAGAAAACTCAGGTTCGCTACCGAAGGGGTTATTAAATTGTTGATAGTCGTCCCCTTCCCTTATAGTATTACGTCAAGTTCTTTCCTCCTTCATTTTCGAAGAAAACTCAGGTTTTCTACCGAAGGGATTATTAAATTGTTGATAGTCATCCCCTTCCCTTATAGTATTATGTCAAGTTCTTTCCTCCTTCGTTTTCGAAGAAAACTCAGGTTTTCTACCGAAGGAATTATTAACTTCTTGATCGTCAACTTTATTTTGTTTTCCATCCAGGTTTTGTTCTGATGAAGGATTCTTTTTTTTATTTTTTCAAATCTCTTGGTCTATTTGCTTATTGATACCTTTGGTTTTTGAGTGTATATTGGAGTCTCCCTCGAATGCTTCTTTTATGGTAGAATCATCTAATTTAGAAGATTCTTTTTAGTTTTCTCAGTATCTATACCATCGAATTCTTTTACAAAAAGTATTGAATAGTCAGTTATACTGGTTGCGTTAATACCTAAAGGTGCGGAAATAGTGATAAATTGCTGTAAGTTAACGTAATTATACAAAGTTTCGTAAATTGAAGCATAAGCAATTATTTCTTTTAAGTTTTTTAGCGTGCTTAAAAAGTTTTCAAAACTTATACCAATTAAACTTTTAACTAAAGTTATCAAGACAAAAATTAACTGAAGTGAATTGTTAACCTTAATATGAATTTTAAAATACAGAGCGCTTAGTGCTGTATAACAATTTTTAACAAAAAGTAACGTATTTGGTAAAAAGTATTTTTGTAAGTATGTTAAAAATAAGTTTACTGGTTTATGGGAGACAGTATGCATACGAGCATCGCTTATTCTCTGGTGGAATTCTATAAAAATAAGGGACATAATACTGACAACTAAGACATGGCATATTATAGCTACCATGAGGTTCACTACTCATGCCGATTTATAAAATAAAACGCGTATATTGTTAGGAAAGTGTAGAGTCGTTAAAGTGTTGTGTTTAGTATTAGAGAAGAGAGTTTTACTTTTATTTGAATAAAATTTATAAGTTACCAGCACGTTTTATTTGATTTATATCGAAAAGGGTTAAGTTTTACTTGTCAATTAACTTTAAAATTGTCCTTAGTTTGAAAAACAAAGGGTTCTATTTTTTATGAATAAATAGCATATTGGTCATCACATCTCAACTAGAAACTCCCATTAATATTAACTTATTTGGTTGTGTATGATTTATACTTTTGGGAGAGTTTTTCTTACGCTGTAATCATGGTAGTTGCGATCTTTTGTAGTTTAGGTAAGACCACTTTCCTATTCTTTTTTTAATAAAAATGTTTTTTTAGCTAAAACACTTCAGTTAAACTTGCTAAAAAGAAATAACGGTAATTTTAAAATTGATTTCGATTGTTCAACAAAAGTATATTTAAAAAAGCTTTCTGTGTAACTTATAAAATACTTGTAAATTGTTTCTAGAAACAATCTTTTTTGACAAATGTATTCTCTTAAAAAGATTATTATTGTGACTTTTATTAGCTTTAATAAATATATTACAAAATTTAAATGAAAATTTGATTGATTTTATTTTTTTAAATTTTTTAAAAATAAAAACTTTTTTAATTTTTCTTAAACTCCTAAATTCCCTAAACAATTTAGCTTGGAAGTCGTAATTCTCTGGAGAGTAGTACGGGTCTAGATTGATGGCGTTGTTGCTGTCATCTTGTAATTTCTTTTTTATATAATTACTTATAATATCTATGTATTGACGTCGATCGTCCAGATTTGGCAAGCCGTTTCTGAATTGATAATGGTGGTTAGGATTACACATAGTAGTAAAGAATGATGCATCCTTATGGTAAGGATAAATTTCTGAAATAGTTTCCATGGGTTGATATTCGATAATGTTGTGATTGTTAACAACACTAACGTTATTCTCGATTTCAGAAATAAAATTTTGCTTATTGTTTAGTGCTGTTTCACTGGATCTAGTATAGCGTGAAACTCTTTCCTCATTAATTTTTGGAGCAAATTCAGGTTTATTACTAAAGGCAAAGTGTAACGTCGTTAAAGTGTTGTGTTTAGTATTGGAGAAAAAATTTTTACTTTTATTTGAATAAAATTTATAAGTTACCAGCACGTTTTATTTGATTTATATCGAAAAAGGTTAAGTTTTACTTGCCAATTAACTTTAAAATTGTCCTTAGTTTGAAAAACAAAGGGTTCTATTTTTTTATGAATAAATAGCATATTGGTCATCACATCTCAACTAGAAACTGCCATTAATATTAACTTATTTGGTTGTGTATGATTTATACTTTTGGGAGAGTTTTTCTTACGCTGTAATCATGGTAGTTGCGATCTTTTGTAGTTTAGTAAGACCACTTTCCTATTCTTTTTTTAATAAAAAATGTTTTTTTAACTAAAACACTTCAATTAAATTTGCTAAAAAGAAATAACGGTAATTTTAAAATTGATTTCGATTGTTCAACAAAAGTATATTTAAAAAAGCTTTCTGTGTAACCCAATCTTGTTCAGGACAAAGCTGTTTTCATAAAAAAGTTTAAATAAAAAAAAATATTATGCGATAGCTTTTGGTATCTCTTTATAAATTTTTCAAAAAAAACCTTATATCTTTGTTTTCTTAAGGTTTTAGTTGTAAATAAGTTTCAATGAGCAATTCTTGCGAGTCTTAACTTTCAGTATGGTTTTTGATGGAAATTTCTTAAAAAAATTTTAAATCTTTTTTTTAGAGGTTTTACACTGGTCAGTTTTTTGTTTAATAATAACTCTTTAATTTTTAAATTAGTTTTTCTATGTAACTTATAAAATATTTGTAAATTGTTTCTAGAAACAATCTTTTTTGACAAAGGTATTCTCTTAAAAAGATTATTATTGTGACTTTTGTTAGCTTTAATAAATATATTATAAAATTTAAATGAAAAATTAATCGATTTTATTTTTTTAAATTTTTTAAAAATAAAAACTTTTTTAATTTTCCTTAAACTCCTAATTTTCTTAAACAGTTTTCTAAAACGAAAGCGGGTTTTCTTTTTTTAGAGGTGATAAAATGCCTTTTGCTTAGACTAAGTGCATTTAAGTTATACATAGTATAGTTAACAGATTCAGTAATTTGATTTAGGTTATCAAGGACATAAAATATGCTACCCAATTCCGTAACTTGTATTTGATCGATAACTCCATTCTTAGTATGTATATAGTTTCTAAGCTCATCCTTAAGATTTGAATTTGTTGAAAGTAAGTATCTAGAGTAACTTACGAGTAAGTCTTGTGTAAAAGAATGCATATTTTAGTTATAGTTTTCGTTAAAGATATTTCAGATTCTTTAATTTGTTGCTGTAAATTTTTTACAGTATTTTTAATTTCAACTTCTTGTGAAGCTAGCTTAAGTAGCTCCTCATTGTTTTCAGTAATTAACTTTGCATTAGAAATATCATTTAAGTTAATTAGAAGTTTTTTTTTTGCATTTTCCAAATCCGCTAGCACTAATAGGTTGTTACTTTTTTCAAAAAAAATAATTTTAGATTTAATAAAGTTGTTTCAAAGTTTTCTTGTACTTTCTATTTGTATATTTTTTTTTGACATTTTTTTTTTTTTTTTTACCCATTTTTTTTCTTAAATCGTCGGCAATAGTTAATCTATAAGGGAAAATAGCGGGTAAAAACTCAGCATATATATATTTGGAGAAAAACACAGGTACACCAATAGTGCACTGTTTCGTTATTTTCTTTGCTTTACCTATTTTAGAAGCATTCCCTACTCGTACAAAACCGTTTGTCTGACCCTTAGCTAGATTTACAGGATCAAACGGTATTGTCTGTTTATTGGGATTTACTAAGGAAAAGACAAACTGTGTACCCTGAGCCCACTCTAAGTATCATAAGTTGTGTCAAAGTCTATTGTTGTACTCAGCTTGAATTAGGGTTGGAAAAATATTACGACGTTTTTTACCAAAAAGAGAATAAAATTGTTCTAGTCTAAAATTTAGTAATATTTTATTCTTTTTACTATTACTAGAATTTGTATAAGTTGTTTGGCCGTTTACTGGATAACCTTTTATGTGGCGTCACATTTTGATTAGACCTAGCATATCCAAAAAAACTAGATGTGCTATTTTTTGTTTACTGTTTTGGATATTAATATTCTTTATTTTATTAAAGATACCGAAGTTTAAACTTTTTAATTGGTAACTATATTGTGTATTTTTTTGTAACATTTTTTTTTTTTGATCTAAAATAAAATGGTTTTCTACTTTTAGTAAAACTTCCAATTTTTAAACCTACGTGGTACTTAGAAAAAAATTTATCAATAGTGTATTTTCCTGTATATATTATACCTAATTGATTTTGGTTTAGTTGTGTTATAGTTGTATGTCTTCTGTATAGCGATTCGCTATTTGAGATATCCAATAGATTACTTATGTATGAGTTAATTTCGTTTTTCAAATAATAATGGTATTTTCCACTTGATCTAGCCAATTTATTTATTGTGTTTAGCAATTCAACCTCAAGGGCTTTTTTCAGGTTGCTTAGATTTAGTTCTACCACCGTTGGGGTGATCAACTGGATTCATCGCGACTCCCCTAACACATATCTTTTTAAACTTATGAATTGAGTATCCCCACTTTCCCTCAACAAATTTATTATTATAAAAATTTGTGTTCTTACCGATAAAACATTTTGTTTTTTTAAAAAATAAATATCTTTTAAGCGATGGCAACTCAGCAAAATTAATTTAACTGTTTTCTTAGCTTTTAATTTTGTAATAAATGTACCACTAGATAGGGCGTAGGTTCACTTATTATTTAAATTGTTTGAAACGCAGCTAACATGTAGAGTGTAAGGTAAGTCTTCTAAAAAAATCTGACTTCCTAAATAGTTAACTTTTTTAAAAAAAAAGTTTTTAGTTAAATTATAAGTTTTACTACCAGGTGTCAAGTTTTCAACACCAGGTATTGTAGAGATGTTATTATATATAGATTTTACAAAAAAAAATAATTTGTAAGGTTTTTTATTAAATAAAGGTTTTATAGTTACATTTGAATAGTTTGTGAAGGAATTTAAAGTTAACATAGGATTAACTGAGTGATAAAATACTTTCCTATTTTTTTTTATATTTTTTTTTATATTTAAAAACTTTTTATAAAAAAACTTAGTGTAGTCCGGTATATAAATAATACTGGCAAATCTAGTTGTTGATGTTGTTAATTTTTTTTTTTGTAACATTTTCGTAATGTATAATTTGACTAACAAAGTTTGTCCTTACCACCAATACTTTAGAATTTGCGTAACCATTTACATAATTTAAATTACCTATAGAGTTTTTTTTTCTTAAAAAAGCCATCAACCGTCCTAAACATCTACCTCGAAATCTTCTTTTTATTGACAATTAATTTTTTAATATATATTGTTGTAGTTTTAATACACCAAAAAAAAGAGCTTCTGCTGTTGGTGGGCACCCTGGTACATATAAATCCACAGGTATAATTTTGTTACAACCTCTAACTACTGAATAAGAGTGGTGGTAGTAACCGCCACCGTTTGCGCAACTTCCCATAGAAATTACCCATTTGGGGTTAGAGACTTGCTCATAAATTCGCCTTAAGGCTGGTGACATTTTGTAGGTTAGTGTGCCGGCTACTATGATTAGGTCTGCTTGTCTTGGTGAGGCTCTAAAAATAACACCAAATCTATCAAAATCATACCTACTGACAGTAGCATGCATCATTTCAACAGCACAACATGCTAACCCGAAGGTTAGTGGGTAAAAGGATCCGTGTCTGGCTCAATTTATTAAAGTTTTTGTTTTTGTTTTGATAAGGTCTAACGATAACATTTATATTAAATTTCTGATAGATCTACGTACATGTGTTTTTAAATCAGACGGGAGTTTTAAACCGTATATAGATCTTCGACGTTTTTTTCCTTTCAAGGGTTCAAAGTCGTAAACACCCCTAATGCAAGTATAATTAACTACAGGTAGGTCCCTTGCCCGACCCCTTTTATTAAACTTCTAGAATGTCTTTTTAGACTATGCCCTGAGCCCGGTATATGTGATAATGCTTTTTTTTGAGTAGAAAGCATAGTTTTTATTACAGGTCTACGAGCGGAGTTTGGTTTTCTTGGAGTACATATTCGTAATCTTAGAACTACACCTTTTCTTTGAGGTGACCCTTTAAATTTTGGTCTTTTTAACTTTTTAAAAAATTGATATTTAGAATACATACATTGGTTTATTGTTGACAACAATTATAAATAAAATTAGATAATAATCTGAAAAAAATAAAAACATAAAAAAAAATAAAAATAAAATATTTACAGAAAATTTAACTATAGAGTAAGTAGAGTATGTTGTAAAGTTTTGATCATCCCTCCATAACACGAAAATTTCAGGAGTCACTACATGATAATTATTCTTTTTAAAATTTTTAAAATTAAAAACTTGAAGATAAAATAACATATTCAAAAAAAAAAAAAAAAAATAAAAATTATAGAAATAAAGTTACTGCTATATAGAATAAAAAAAAAAATATTAAATTTAACAAAAAATAAACCAAAAGGTGGTAGTCCAGTTAACATAAAAAGTAATCAAAAATAAAAAAAACTTAAATATTTATATTTTTGTAAAAATATCATAACGTTAGATATAGAGAAATTGGTTATAACATAGAAAGGTACTTGAGTAAATAAAAAAAAAAAAATACTTAAGAAATTTAATAAATAAAATACAACATACATAACACTAAACGTAAACATCACTTTTTAAAAAAAATCTCAAGTTTTATAGAAAAAACACCGGTTAGGGTTTTTATAATATTAGTCTGATTAGTAGATGCAACATTTTTAGACGTGTAAGAGCAAGTGCCCTTTCTTATATACTTTCTAGTTTTACGAACACTACCGGCCTTACCAAACTTACCTCGTAAGACTAAACGTAACCCCTTTAGTTGTAAATAAATGTTATAGTTTCAAATAAGCTTACCCAAAAGTAAATTTAGTAACAAAAAGAGTTTCCTATGTTTTTTTAAATTAGCTTTTTCAAAATACGACAGCATTCAAGACATAAATAGTTTTATATTTTTTAACCATAAACACAAAAATAATGTTTCCATAATCTCGTTACTATGAATAATATTAAATTTTTTTCATCTAATTAATTTAGCAGAATGTACAGCATAATATATTAAGGTTTTAGGTATAATATCTCTAGAATTAAAACTCATTAAAGTACATGGTGTTTTAAGGAGTTTAGAAAAAAAAAGTTGATTAAACAAAAAAAAATAATAAGAGGATAAACCTACGATTTGTGTATTTTTGTTTGTACTTGATGTGATAACGTACTTAAATAAGCTATTTTTTGAAAAAGTATTTATGATTTGTACTTCATTTATATAACTATAAGTAAAATAATGTATAAGTAGTGCATTATTATTTTTGTTATACTTTCTTTTGGAATAACTTGTAGTTTCTATATTATCGTCATTTAAGTAAAGATATAAAAAAATCTATTGCCAGTAAAAGGAATCGAACCTCTCACCCTCAGATTTTCAGTCTGATGCTCTACCGATGAGCTATACTAGCTTATATTAAAACAATATTAATTAGTAGAATATGTAAATAAAAACAAATTAATAAAAACACTCAAAATTTTCAATTTAAGTTTAATAATTGATCAACTCTGTATCTCGGTAATGTTCCTCGAACTAAAATTGCAACTGAAGTAAGAATAATAGTTTTAACCAATAATGCTAACAATTGAATAATTATAAAAAGAAAGCCACAATAGCTACTACGAAAGAAATAAAAACAAATGTTTCGATTAAAGCGAAGGCCATAAGTGTTGTATTGAATAAGTTATCTGCTTCTTCAGGATTTTTTGCAGCACTTAAAGTATAACCAGCGAATAAAACGCCTGTACCAATAGCTGCACCCGCAAGGGTAATCATGCAAGTTCCGATTACTAATATTTTAACAGCTGTTATAACAAGCAACCCGTTATAATAGTAATAACAGCAAGTATAAATACAATTTTTTGATTTTAAGCACATGATAGATATTGGAGTAAAAGGGTAGAATATTATTAATATAAAAAAAAAAAAAACTAAGTTTATTGATAAAAACATAACAAAATTGAGATAAAAATTTAATTTCGTAATAAACATAGTAAATAGAGGTGATTTGTTTGATAACAGTACTATAGAATAGATATAAAGTTTTAAATCAAAAGATCAATACTAAACTTAAAAGTATCCCTATTGGGTAAAGACTTAAGGCATTGAAAACTAAATTCAAATAAATATATAAAGGAAAATATAACTGTAACATTTGAATTTAACCCCTTAAAAGTCTTATTTTATATATCTTTAATTTTAAAGCAAAAATGTCTGTAGAACTTTTGTTTGTTGTTATAAATTTTAATAAGGGTATAAAAAGTTGTGTAGAACAATTAAATTTATTGCTCTTTCTTAACTTTATAATATTTTTCAACCATAATAACACTAAAACTATACGTCTTTCAGGTCTTAAATAAAATAAAATACGCCTATTTTTTAACTTTTTTAAATTAAAAAGTGAGTTTATTGTTGTTAACTTTCAAAATAGAACTCTATCCATATCACAAAACGACTGGTTTTGTATATATATATTTTTAAATTCGTTATTTTGGGGTAATATACGTATATTTGGTATAAGATTGTTTAAAAACATTTTTTGTAATTGCTTATAAATTCGTAAAAAGTTACCGTCTTTATATAGCCTAGAGGTGATAGATTTCGTTGGGGTTGACTTTAATTTTAGATGGATTAAGTCATTTTTAAAACAAATTTTATGTTGAAATTTTACTCTCTGATTAGATAATTGTTTAAGTGAAAAATAAAATTTTATATAGTGTAACTTCATAAATTAAATTAAAAAAACTGTAGAAACAGTTGTTAAAGTAAAAACACCACTAAAGGCAAAGAATTGTAAAAAATTTATTAGTTTTAGATTAATTATAATCAGTATAAGTGACGAAATAAATATAGTTAGAAGAGTTTTTTCAAAATAAACAAATGAAAAAACCAAATTAGTAGAAAATAAGAATAAAAAAAGGAAAAAATTTATTAAAGTAGTTATAATAGAAAACAGTAACACGTTTTCCTTAAGTAAAAATCGATAAATTTCTAGTTTAAAAAAATGAAATAAAGGTAAACCCAATTTTCAAAAAAATCCAATTAAAAAGAAATAAACAGATAGATTAGAAATCGGCAATAGAGATAACTCGCAAAAGGATGTAGTACCGTAGTTTTTAAAAAAAAAAAAACAACCTAAGGACATAAATACGGTTGTTAGAAAATTATTTCATAGTAGTAGTAAAAGCCCATTTTTATACTTTAAGATCGTTTGGTTAGTAAAATTATAGGAAGTTAGAAAACAAAAATAGTATAAGACACCATATAATTCTACAAAAAAGAATAAAACCAAAAAGGATTCTGAAAGTATTAGAAAAAAAATAAAAAAAAAAATTGTTGGGATAATAATATAAATATTATTAATTGTTGTAGATTTATAGTTACTTTTTTCTAAAAATGAGTTTAGTGTATACAAAAAAAATAAACAAATAAGAATTAAGTAATCTGCTGGAAGCGATTTGGTTTTAAAAAAAACAAATAACAATAACACTATAAATAGGTAAATAAAGTTAGTGTTTTTTATTGAAAAATTGTTTAAAACTTGGTTAAATTGGAGAACTTTTGTTAACTTTATTACTAAAATTATGTTACTATAGCATAGATAAAAAAAAAACTCTAATTGAATTAGAAAGAAAAAAACGAGTAGAATATACTTATTAAACAAAACTTCAGCCACATTATAGTTGCCAATCTAAGGCGTTAAATACATAATCTAGTAATAACGTGATGTATAGTCATAGTATAAAAAAAAAAAAAATTGTATAGCTAGAGAATTGTGAGATAAGTAAGTTTAATGAGAATGGAATAATAATAAGAAACTCCCCGTCATAAATTAAAATAAATAAAATTAAAATAATAAAATTTATTCCGTAATTTACTTGAAATTGGGTTAGTGATTTAAAACCACACTCATAAAGTTTAGTTTACTGTTATAATATTTATTTGAGTAATAGAATTTACTTATAAAAGTTATAACTCAAAAAATTTGAGAAAAAATAATAGCGTTTACTATTAAAAAAAATACAATACTACCAGCCACATTATTCTAAATAAACTTTTAATAGTAACACGAATGGAATTAACGTACAATGTGGGGTTTGTCTTTATGCACTTTATTAATAAACTTTTTAGTAAGATTGGATTGTAAATAATTGTTTCAGTCACAATACTCTTACTAAAAGAGAAAATTAATTGAGGTGTTTTGTAGTTTAGTGAGAAAACTTTATATTTACCTATATTAAAATTTTTAGGAGCTCTTAAGGTAATAAAATGAGGGGTTACTTTTTTCGAGATGTATTCTTTTGCTATCTTTTTGTTTCTAAACAAAAAAATAAGATTGTATTTGCACGTAATTATTTTTGATTTTTTTTTTATTTGTAACAATTTTTATTAAAAAATCATTTTTTATCTTAAACTTCATATACTTTAATGTAAACTTTAGATAATTATAATTATAGTATCACATCTTTAGTATTGATTTACCAGGTTTTATAACACTTACCAGCCTTACAAACTTACCAACACCAGCCCCCATTCTAGCATTTTTAGATTTTTGAGTTAAGATAAAATTCGGTAGTATCATAACTCAATATTTTGGTTTAAAAAATCTAATTTTAGCTTTTACGTAGCGTCTTCTAAATAATTTTTTAAAAAGTCGTAAATAAACAAACTCTAGCCTAAAACGACGTATACTATATACATAATTGTAATTTTGCTTAAGTAATTTTAAGATTAAAATATCAGAAGATATTCTATTTTTAAATATATGTTTTTTTTTTATATAAAAATCTAAATTCAAACTGTTTTACTGATACTAATAAAAATTAAATAAATTCATGAGTCGCAATTACTGCTTAATAATAAACTAATAGATTAGTAAAATACCCATACTAGTTAAATTAGTAATAAATAACATTTATAATTAGAAAAAAGTCATAAATAAACAAATTTCAATATAAAACTACATGTATTATCAATATAGTTGCTTATAATAGCAGCTGCTAAAATATTAGTAATAGGAACTTGTTAATATAGTTATAAGTTAATGTATGTATATATATATATTAATAGGTTAGCCTATTAATAAGAAAAAAGTTAAATAAATCAGTGAGTAATTGTTAAACGTTAAAAAAATCTGTGTGCTAAAGTAAGAGAATACGGTGTATTTATAATAATTAACTAAAAACGTTATAAAGCTTAGATGGTTAAAATAGTGGAAATAAATGTTATAAGCTTGTTCACTAAGATATAAATTAGTAAAATTTTTATTAATAAGGAGACTTAAATATGAAATATTTACATGAGAAATTGAGAAGAAGAAGAAAGAAAAAATTCAGAAAATACTTAAAGAATACAATACTAGATGAAATACAGTTAGTTTAAAATTTGAAGCTAATTTTTTAAAAAAAGACACTACTACAAATGTAATATATACATATTTTGAGAAAAAACTATTGAGGAAAAAAAAAAAATAAGCAAAAGATAACCTTAACATGTATGGAAATCTTACTAAGATTGTATTAAAAATTAAATAAAAAATGAATAAATATAAATAAATATTAATATAAAAAAAAAAATTTATAGACAAAAAATTATGTCTAGTCGACAAGAAGCCTAACCTAATAAAAATCAAAAAATTGATTAGTAAAAGGTTGTTTACAAAGAAATTTATTATAAGATTGGTTGGTAAATAAAAATGAATATATATAATAGTGTAAATAATAGCAGATAATAACAGTCATTCAATTAAGTCGTCAACTCAAAAATACCCTCAAGTATTTGACTGTGTTGACCAGAAACCCCCTAAACTCAATGTAATAGCTAACCAGTATACTAACGTAACGCACCGAACTCTTAAGTAAGTTAATCAGCTATAACTGTTATAATTAAAGAATTTAAAGAAAAAAAAAATTATAAAGGTATAAAATCCAATTGGGTGTATTGCAATTGTACCAGCTATTAAGTTAACTACTAAAACTTTACACAAAATAAATTCTTCTAAATGGGAAACTGATAAGGGTATTTTAAAAAAAAAAATGTTAAAACTTTAATAAATCTATTTGTAATTAGGTATACGTAAATAAGGATATATAACAAATTTGTTTCAAAATGATTAAGAAACGTAATATAGTCATAATAAATTGTATTAGAGTGACACAACTGGTATACTAAAATCAACTGAAGAATCTGAAATTTTTTTATGTTAAGTTTATAAACCTTTTTACAAATTTTGTAACATCTTACAAACTCGTCTCTTTATACGCTTTACTGGCTTTGTTGTGTATTCTCATGTCTTTTTAAAGAGCATATACTTAATAGTTATATTTACAGAATTTAAAAATTTTTTTAAAAATAAAAATTGCTTTTTACTGTAGTTTAAACACTCGATAATATATAGTTTTTTAAAAAAGTCAACAAAAGAGTATCTAATAACCATAACTAATGGGTTAATATTAAAGATAGATTTTTTAAAAAATTTAAAAAAATTTGTATGTTTTTTAAGGATAACTCCTGTTGAAAAAAGTTTTACAAAATCAAAACTTAAATTAAATAATGAGAAAAAAAGTTGCTTGAAACTTGTAGATAATCTAAAGATATTTTGAAAAAAGAATTCTGTTGTCTCAACAATATATTTAGAATTAGACGAAATTAAATAGTCAGAGATAAAGAATATTCGAGCTAAAAGGTTTTTATAGTTTTTTTTTTTTTTTGACACTTATGTAATACTATATAAGTAGTATTAGAACACTTAAAGATATCTCTAAACCGCCAAAAATAAGTAACAAATAAGATAAACAAAATAAGGTATTGATATTAACAAAAACCCCAATAATTAAAAAAAGACAAAAAAAAATAATAATAAGTAGCTCACTAACAAATAGTAAGGACATAAGGTGGCTAGCACTAAAAATGAAACTTCAAAAGGACACCAGTATTAAAAATATAAACAAAAACTCTCAAAGTAACACCCCTATTATTAGATAACATTACTTAAATAAACAATTCCCAGTTAACATTTGATAAGGTTATTAAAGTTTTATCTACAGCAATATGTACTTTATCTACAACAATGGTTAAGTCGTCAAAATTCTCAATTTTAATGTTACCTTGGGCATTAACTTTTGTAGTAATTAAGTCACTATTAGCTTCACATTCTAACTTACTATTAATTTGAAAAGTATTTGTATCAGTGCCTACATTTGTAGTATTAGGGGTCTCAACACTAGTATTACCCTTAAGGTTATTGTTATCCTCGATATCTGTTTTTTTATTAGTATTTATATTTATAGAATTATCAGTATTAGAGTTAAATTTTAGCTCACTATTGTCTTGAGATTCTATTTTAGTATGTATCTCAAGATTGTTTTTATAATTTTCTTGTTGTCTATTACGAGCTATTTTTCTGAATAATTCACGATTGTCAGCTCTATCTTCAGTTATTTGTTTGTTAATAACTTTTAGTTTTTCGAACATATTATTAAAATTGAACTCAATACCGTTATCACAGCTTTCAAGACTTGTGTCAGCATCAGTTGTGTTGTTAACGCTTATATGAGATACAAAGGAATCATCTGAAGAGTCGCTAGAAAAGTCTTCCCCCTGTACACCATTTATTAGGTCAGCTGGTAAGGAACAATCAAGGGTATCCTCTACAACGATATTCGGTCAGTTTTCTTTAGCATCATCTACACCGTGTTCAGCTATACCTTTTAGCTCAATGTACTTACGTATTGCTTGTAAGTCTATTTGTTGACCGGTTGGATTACTCCACTCCTTTTGTACTTCTTGCGCATAATTTAAAAAGTTTTGGTTCTCCTGTCTTGTATTCTTAGCACACTTAACTCAATGTAATTTGTATAATAGGGGATTCTCAGATTTATCAATAAGTTTACCAATAAACTCGTTAAGTTGTTTTATACCATTTTTAAAAAATTCTGGAGTAAAATAATTAAAAAGTTCCTCCTTTGAATTAAGTTCTGGAGTCACCTCAGTAGTGTCAGCCTTAGGGCAACACTTGTTATACCGGTCAGGTTGTAGAACGACAACGTCCCTCTTTCAAACATCGGGATCCCTATGATCCAATATTCTATCAAAAACACAGCCATCCTTTTTTTCAAAGAATTCAGCTGTAGTGTATCTCTCGACTCGATCTAGAGACTGCGAGTTAGTATTAAAATATTCCTCCGTTAAACTACCCCGATTAATATTAGGTATAATTTTTTCAGATTCTTGAGAGTAGTAACTTATGTACTCCTCGGAAAAACCTTTAAATAATACCTCATCTACAAATTCATTAGAATTTGATTCCTCCACTAAGCCAATACAATTAGGTTTCTCGTCGTGGTACTCATTTAGAGAGTTACCTTGAGAGCTTTCTAATGGAACATTACTGTTCAGTTCTTTTGAAAAAAAAATATTATTTTTTTTTGACATCTATAGCTGATTAGGGCATTGGATAGTGTCTAAGTCACTAAGGGCCAGTATTTACTCAAATATTTTATGGGATTAATAAAATAAAAATCCGTAGTTTACAAAAATTACACAACTTAATAATTTAGGGTAATGTCATAAAAGCTATTATTAAAAGCTTTATCGTTACCTAAATGTGTTTGTCAAGAACCCTTAGGCTCTAAGTAATCGAGGAGTAGTCTTCTTGTATCAGTGAGATATAAAAAAGAAACACCCGAAAACTCTTGAAGTTCTCTTTCTAACCAAACAGCTGAATACATTATTGTGGATACACTTAGTATGTATTTGGAAGTATTATCAACATTTGTTACAACAGAAACCCTAGAATCGTTTACCATGCTATTTAAATTGTACTGAATTACTGATTGTGTTGGTTTAGTTACGAAAACCAAACCATCAACTAAATGAGTTAGGGAGTTGGGCAAGTTCAATAGAAACATGTAGAAGAATCTAAATCAGAACTCGTTACTAACAAAAGTATACTTAGAAAAGTGTCTTGAGTTTGAGTCAATAATAAAATATTTAATAGGTAACAACAAAATATTAGATGCAATTAGAGTGGGGTTATTTCTGAGCACTCTTTAAAGAAGAGAGGTTAGTGAATAACACAAAAAATATCGATAATTTAAATTTAAAAACTAAATAAATTGAATAACACAAATCTATAACCAATGCTATGATGCTCATTATAAGTTAAATTATTTGTGATTGTATATACGATATGTTATTTATTACAATGATATATATATATATATATATATTTTATTATACGTATATTATTATTATACATATATATTTATATATTGTATTATATATATATATATTATATATATATATACATTTGTATATATACATTTATATTATATATATATATATATTTATATATTTGTATTATATATATATATTTATATATATATATATATATTATATTATATATTTGTATATATATGTATATATTATATATATATTATATATATATATATGTATATTATATATATATATATTATATATATATTGTATATATATATATATATATATTATATATATATTATATTATATATATATATATTATATATATATTATATATTTGTATATATATATATATTATATTATATATATATTATATTTATATATTTGTATTATATGTATATATATGTGTATATGTTATATATGTATACTTATATCATATGTATATACATTTATTGTTATATGTTATTTTTATACACATATTATATATGTAATACTGGGTATATTCAATTTATGAGTTTTAATATCAATTACTGGGAAAGTTAAAATTGCTTAGTTTAGAGTTTTTAGTACTGAAGGTGTGGTAATAGTGTTCTATTGAGTCTTGGGTCTAACAATCTCAGCGTATGTTGTTTAAACGTGTTAGTACTCAGTAGGTTTGAAAATGAATATCAGTAATTGTAGTCTATTGTAACTATCTGTACTGATATGTGAAATCTAAGGTATAGCAATGGGTGGGGTGGGGTGTAACTACCACTGGTTGTAGCGAAGTATATCTTAATACTATTGGTCACTATATTGTTACATTTTAACGAACCCTATATTTAGAGTGTAGTAATTTAATCTGTCGAAGTTATGCAATTTAGTTTAATTTTTTTTTTTTTCTTTTCTTCTATGAAAGGCTTAAATTTAAAACCAATAAAGATTCACATAACTCCTTTTAGGTAAGTATGTCGTATAGCTTACTAACTTAACTAAATATGTATATTTATACAGTTGTTAACTTACGGTTTTTGTAGATCTCCCAACAATAATGTTGTTGTATTGTTTATTACTGTGTGTTATACGTATTTGCAGTATACACATGTACTTCGAAAAATAAAAAAAAAAATCCCATATAAATCGCATAAGTTACCTATAAAATTTTATACTTTTTAAATTTAATTTATCGATATTTTTTGTATTATTTATTTTCTTTTTTTCTTTAAAGAAAGGTTTTTTTAAACCAAAGTTTATTGGGTTCTAGATGGTATTCTTTGAATAAATCTTATTTTTCTTTAAGTTCAGCGAATATCCTAAACTATTTCAATTCGTTAAATGTTGCGTTGCATGATTTAGTATCTTTATTTGGTTTTATGGTTTTCTTAATAATAGCTAATCAACTGGTTAGTGGTACTATGCTCTCATTCAGTCTAATTACCGAACCTATGCTAATACCATTGGACAGGGAGGAAGAGGACGTAGAAAACTTGTACATAGATGACTTTTTTTGACTACATGAGCGTGGGGTTGATTTAGTCTTTATTTTTGTTTTTTTACATCTATTTAGAAAGCTTTATTTAAACGTTAGCAATATGGAAAAGGACTATTCTTGAAAGAGTGGTGTTTTTGCCTTTTTAATAATTCAACTGACAGTATTTTTAGGTTTAGTTTTATGTTGTACTCACCTTAGTGATGTTACTTTAACTATAGCTAAAAACGCTTTTAGAACCTTTTTTTTATTTATTGGTAAGGTAGAGTGATTAGTTTTAACTGATGGTATGCTAAACAGCGATACGGTAATAAGACTAGCTTACGCACATTATGTTGTTGCTTTTTTTTTAGCTTTCCTAGGTTTAAGCCATGGTATTGATATGCACTACGATTGGCAAGCTAATGCAGTTTTTGACGGTCTTAAACAAGAATTAAATTGAAACGACGAGGTTTTGCGTAATGAACTTGGGAAAACTTTTGATGTTTTAGTGTTACTTTGGTGTTTATGTTTAGTTTTGTACTCTAATACCGAACCACTTAGTTTTGAATATTTTATGTGAGGTGACATTGGTATGATAGTTGATGTAAGATTCTATTCAGTTGCTCCTCACTGGTATTTTAGACCTTATATGGCATGGTTAATAGCTTGTCCTTATCATTATTTGGGGATTTTTGGTTTAGTTTTTTTTTTTTGTTGTATTTTTTTTTCAATTAAATATATTTGGTCACTCAGACCTAGGTACTAATAAAAAATTAAAAACAACAGGGATTTTATTGCTTGGTCTTATCGGTAAGGATCAATATTTCTTACAATGGGAAAGGATAGATACAGAAACTAATATTCAATGACAAGTTAGTTTTACTTTATTTATTATAGCTGTAGCATACGCTTGCTCTTATTTACCATACGGTAGGTTTTACCACAGTATTGGTGGTAATTTTATGACTTTATTATCTTACTTATATATATTTTCTTATTTAGGTTTTACCTTTTTTAGGTATGCTTGAATACTATCTTCAAATAAATTAAATATAAGTAATTAGTAGTATAAAATGTGTCTTACTTCTTATTTTTTTTCCTTTTTAAGCCTTTATTTATCATTATTAATATTATCGACTTTAACAAGAAAATTCATAACGTATCGGGGTATTCTTTCACAATTTGTTTTTTTTTTATCGTTTTGACTAGGTTTTTTAATATATACAATTAACGAGATATTTTTGTTATCGTCTACCACTTGTTTTTCCCTTTTAGTTAGCTCTAATAACTGACTAGCTTTGGACATCTCTATATCGTTAAAATTAGATTTTCTATCTTTTTTTTTTGTTTTATTAGTTGTTGTAATTGGTTTGGCTACAAACATTTACGTATCTAATTATTTAAAATATGAAGCACATGAGGATATATTTACTTTACTAATAAATTGATTTATTTTCAGTATGATTATACTAGTGTTAAGTAATAACTTATTTACGCTCTTTTTGGGTTGAGAGTCTATAGGTCTATCATCCTTTTTTTTAATCAACTTTTGAAGTACTAGGAGGGGTACTGTTAAATCTAGTTTTAAAGCATTTTTCTTTAATAAGATAAGTGATGTTTTTTTATTTTCCTTTTTAATTGTAACTAATTTTATAACTAGTTTAAATGACATAGGTAGTATAAACAGTTTTATATCCATTGGTATATCTAACTTAAACACCGTTTATTTCACATCTGTCTCTATGCTATTTGTTTGCACATTGTTTAAATCAGCACAATTGATCGGCCACCTATGATTACCTGATTCTATGGAAGCGCCCGTACCAGCATCTGCTCTAATTCATTCAGCAACATTAGTTTCTGCCGGTGTTTATCTTCTACTGAGGTTTACCCCTTTAGTTGCTTTAACAAACTTTCAAAGTGTTATTTTATTTATCGGTAGCATAACTGCAGCATACGGCGGGTTAGTTTCATCTTCACAAACCGATATGAAAAAACTTCTAGCGTATTCAACAATAAGTCATTGTGGTTTTCTCTTTGTTACTATAGGGACTGAAATATATTTAACCTCAATAATTTATCTTTTTTTACACGGTTTATTTAAAGCAGCAACATTCTTTTGTGCTGGTTCTTTTATTAGAGTTGCTGGTTCCCAAGATACTCGTAATATGGGTAGTTTAAACAGGATCTTACCTGTAGATACTGCACTTTTAATAATTTGTTGTTTTAACTTAGCTGGGTTACCATTCTCCTTCGGTTACTTATACAAGGGTTCTCTTTTAGCTTCCATATTAACGTCTAACTCGAGTGTTATGGTTGTTGGGTTTTGTATTGTTGGTTTACTAAGCAGTATTGTATACTCCTATAGGCTAGTTTACTACAGCGCATTCGATGTAAGTAAGGAATTTTTCCCATCAATTGTTTACGAACTTCAACAAAAACAGATCAATGTCGTAAACTATTGATCATTAAGTAGTATAGTTCAGATAGTAGCTGTTTTTATTATTTTTTTTTTTAGTATTTGAGTTTATGTTTATTTTACAACATTCTTTTTAAGCTCCGATATGGCATTAGACCACTCACCTATAATATTAGAATCTAACTCATATCTTTTTTTGAACTCTAATAGTTTTTATAAGAGTTACTATGAACTATTCTATACACTTTATTTGATCGTCTTTACAGTAATTTGTGTAATTACATGAAGGGTTGAGTACACTTTTATTTTTAAATTAAATCTTTTATTAATTAGCTTTTTAACTACCATATTTTTTATTTTTTATACAACACTACTTAATTAGATTAATAAAATGTGAGGTCATATTTTGACAGAAGCTTCTACTCAGCAAAATTTTAATTTTGGATTTTCCACATATAAATCAGAAATTTTAGTTCACCTCTCTCAATGGCAGTACTGATGGTGGTTTTGGTTCAGTATTTGATGAACACTATACTATTTTATTATTATAAGAGTTATTACTAAAAGAACATTTAATTTTAATGTTGTTATGAATACAAGTGTTAGGGGAAGAGGTAAATGAGGAGATTTTCTAGTAGCCTTAATACCAGTTAGCTGGTGTTGTAATATTTTAATTAATTCTAACTTTATATTACGTATGATTGAGTGACAAAATGAAAGTTCATTATTTACTATTAGAATTCAAGGCAAACAGTGATATTGAGTTTATAAATATGATCCTAATACAGCGCAGGCTGTTATAAGTACCCCTAAAAATATTGGACACAATCGTTGAAGGGTTGTATCTGGCCAAGAATCATACAACGCCGACACCTATTATCAAGCTATTCATTTAGCTGCACATATTGAATTTCAAGACTCCTATACTAAATTTACTAAAAAAATTGATACTCACAGAAAAAGTTTGTTATCATTGTCTTTAACTAATGAGAAGGTAAGCTTTACACCTAACTGAAATAACTTTAAATTGATTAATTTAGAAACAAAATACAGTGAAGAGCACATAAAAAGTTTAGAGCACGAATCTTGGATGAATTACGCACATACTAATAAAGCACCTCAACTTAATAGTAATTTTATAGATGTTAACTTTATCACAAACAGCACCTCTTTAACAAATGTATTAGACACTGAATTATCATCTAAAAAAAAATTAATTGGAAATTCTTATAAAAATGACAACATCACTTTAAGCGAAATTTACTTAAATAACGCTTCTTGTTTTAGTGAGACCCTTTTAAACCAATTTTTTAATAATAATTTCAATACTTATTACGATTTTTTACAGTTAGACGAGACTAGCGACTCCGATAGTAACTCCAGACATTTGTTGACAACGCAACCAATTAGATTGATTAGAGGTATTTTAAATCAACATGTAGTTGATATCCTACAAGATAACAAGTTTTCCAATAAAAAATTAAATAAATTATTATTTTTTAATACTAAATTTTTACAAACAGGTGAGGGCTTAGCCGATAAAGAACTTATGCCAGAAACGCTTTGGGGTTTTAGGCAAAAAAAGTATAAACGAACAAAAAAATTTAAGTTTAAACCAGAGGTTTCTTATGATCCTGTAACATTTTCTATAATTGGCGAGAAAAAATCCTCAATTAGTCCTAAAGTGGATATCGCAGGTATTAACCTATACGCTATGTCCACAATTAATTCAAAAAACATAGATACCAGTGATGTTTCACTTAAAACTAAAAGTAGAGACTTAGGTGATAATTTTAATTACAGAATATCTTCCAGAATTAATAGACACAGATCTGAGCTAGTCCCTGTTACTTTAGCTCGAAGATTATTAAGAACTAAAAGAACTTTAGTTTTACCTGCACATGTTAACTTAACCTTAATAACTAATTCTTACGATGTTGTACACTCATGATTTGTTCCTGGTCTAGGTTTAAAAATAGATTGTGTACCTGGACGCTCTACACATCATACCTTTTATGTCGATAATATTGGTTTTTACTACGGTCAATGCGCAGAAATTTGCGGTAGGTATCATCATCATATGCCAATAAGATTGTGCGCGTTACCATTTGAACACTTTGTTGTATGATGGCAGGCTAAGGGTGCAGCTAGAATGAACAGAACATCAGAAATTAATACTAATAAATATACTCAAAACGTATTTAATAATCCAGTTACTCGTGAAAAAATTACTTATAGAATGAACTAATAAGAGGTAAGTATTTAACATAATGAGTGTGATCTTGGCTTGGAGTTAATGCTGGCTAAACGTCTAACACATGCAAGTTGTACGAGTAATTATTTTGGTAATTACTAGTAGCGTCGTGGTGAGTAGCGTGGTTCTGATAGTACTATTAATATTAAATATATATTTGAATTACGCAAGTACGTCAGACCGCACAGGATTAAGTTTACTTGTAACTTGTTATAGGTGCTTGTTATCCTTAGTTGATTTGGGAGAAGAATCATCCACATAGGGTATGAAAACCACCCTACCTAATGGCAGCAGTGAAGAATATTAGGCAATGCACGAAAGTGTGACCTATCGAATTAGCGGGAATGAAGAAAGCTATAGTAGCTGTAAAGTTTATACGTGTACAAAAATTATGATTTAATGTACAAAGAGAAGTCATGGCAAATACAGGTGCCAGCAGCCGCGGTAATACCTGAGTGACAAGCATTATTCGTAATAACTGGGTGTAAAGGATGCGTAGAAAATTTTAAAAGGTAACTGACTAAATTTTTTTCAAAGATAAGCTTTTACCTTTATATAAATATTGGAGTTCCCTTAGAGTGTTGGAGTGTGTCTAAATAGTGATAAAATACTAAAATTTAGCCATTCTCGTCAATTGTTTAATTAACGATTCTTATGGGTTCTGACTTTGATGCATTAAAGTAAGGGAAATAAACAGGATTAGAGACCCTGGTAATCCTTACCCTAAATGATGATTTTTAAAAGTTAACACTAAAAAATCCACCAGGTGAGTATAGTTGCAAATTTCAAAGTTAACAGAATTGGCGGGGGTTAGCACGAATGGTGGAACATGTGGTTTAATGCGATAATCCACGTAGAACCTTACCATAGTTTTAAACACGTAGTAGTGATTGGAAATTTTAGGTTAAGTTTTACTTCCGTTTAACTCCTTTAATGGAAAATCCGAATTTGTACGTTAATAGGTATTGCATGGCTGTCGTCAGCACGTGTTGTGATATGTAAAATTAAGTTTTTATAACGAGCGCAACCTTTGGGTTATATATTTAAATTTGATGCTAATAGTGAAGTTCTTTTTTAAATACCAAAGCTGAAGTCAAGTCCTCATGGTCTTTATATTATGGGCTACACACGTGTTACAATGGTAAAAACAAAAAATTTCAAAAAAGAAATTTTGAGGAATTTTTAAAAATTACCCTAGTACGGATACATTTCTGAAACTTGAAGTGTTGAAGTAGAAATCATTAGTAACCGTAAATTATTATGTTACGGTGAATTAAAAAACTAACCTTGCACACACCGCCCATCACATTCGGAAAATTTGTAATTTAGTAAAAATATTATACTTAGCGTAGTTTGTTTAGTTTGGTATTATATGCATACAAGTTTGGACTTTTCTATTACCATGTATTAGATACTATCTAGAGAAAAAACAAACGTATTTCGCTAATTTGCAGGTAATTTGAATTAAGTTGACACAAGGTACCGGTAGAGGAATCTGTAGGTAGAATATTTTTTTTTTAAGTTGCTTTGAGATATATGACTAAACACATGAACATCTACCTTTAAAATTGAGTTAGTTGATTTAACATCATATTTAACATGCGTAGACTACAAAATTTTTTTTTCAAATTTAAGTTTTATCTACTATATTACAGTTTTCTTTTTATTGTCTAGAATTTTACTTTACTTTGGTTTAACACTAATTAACTTAATTAATGCTAAACATTCCGTTCATTTAAAAAATCATAATAATAAAGGTTTGTTTAGTATTTTTATGAAATTATATACTAACAACTCTTTAAAGAATAATTTTTTAAAATTAATTACAGTTACCTACTTATAGTTATTAACTTATGGACTTCGTATATACATGGGCAAATCTTATTCGAACTCCGTACGACCTACTCCATTTATTTTTTTATATTTTTATAGTCATCATAGCATTTATACTATCACTTTATATTGGAAACAGGGAAGAGTTTAATAACTATATTTATAACCCGTATCTTAAGCATATCCATGCAAAAACCAATGTATTAAAAACTATATTAAAATTATATTTTTTAATTCTTTTGTTATGTATTTCTAGAAGTATTAAATGAACACCAATTAGTAACAGGATGTTGTATTTTTCTAAATTGGTTAAAAACGTTTTTGATAAGTTTTTTAAATAAATTAACAATTCCGTTAATAATAATATTTATATACATTAAAATAATTTATAGTTATTAACTTATGGTTTTTGCAGGTTTTGAATTATTAACTACCCTATTCTCTTTTATATTTGTATTACTAATCCCTAAAATTTTTGTAAGATTACATAATATCAGCAAACCATTCACTTCAGATTTATTTCCAACCGTATTTTCTCTGTTAGTGTTGTCTTAATTTATGTAATTTTTAATTTAACATTAATTATGTTTTATGTTTAACCGCTATACTGAGCATTAGTATTTTATTTACTAAGGTTTTATCCCTTTACTACGATTTTATAATTTATAATACCCTGTTTAAAAAGTCATTTATTGACAAAGTATTATTTGTTATCAATCGTGATTACTTTATAAACCTCCTTAAAAGCTTTCGACAATTATTACAATACACAGTCAGCGATATTAAAGTTGGACTTTTTTTCTTTGAGGGTTTTAATTTAATAAAAATGTTATCAGAAGACCTATATACACTACAAAAATCTTTTTTCAAATACACAAAGCCAAAAAACTTAGAAGATGACGTAACAGCCACTTCTGATGAAGAATTGATGAAGCTAACAAAGAGACTAAGGGATTTAGTAAACCCTAACATAAACTTTAACAAACTTAGCAGATTACCTATAATACTTAGGGTTAATTATGAAGATTCGACAGATTATTTTTTTTTTAGACACTCTTTGGGTATATATACCTTTTTTAAAACAACTCTAATTTCTATTCTATTATCTTTAATCTATTTTATATATACTATTTTTTTTTTTAAAATACAATTTTTAAAACAATTGTCAGTTTGGTTTATTATAGGAATGATGTTTTTCTGACTAATAAGTGGTTTTAACTTTTTTATAAAAAGGTATCAGTTTGGTAAATTTACTTCTCAAATACAACGTTTTTGGAAGAGAACAAATACTTCTTTTTGGTTAATCGAAGGCTTTTTATTATTAATATTTTTTTATTATTATTTAAATAGTAGTCAAGAACCTCTTTATATGTATGACTATTCATCGCTAAATCAAGAGCATCTAGTATCACTTTATACAATAGGATTTAACGTAGTAATCTTATCAATCATTATCTACTTTATGTATTTTACTCTTTTGAGATTAAACTCAAATAGCTGAGAACAATTAAGCTTAAACTTAGTTGCCATTTCTATTTTCATTTTTTTTTCATTTTTTGTAGAAACTTATCAGTTTTATTACGTCATTAGTGTTTTTAACGAGAGGTTGTGATTTTTTAACGAAGAGGATAATATTTGGTCTATTGAATTGGATAATCCTATTTTAAGGACTAAGACACAGTACTTTTTGGTATGTCTTATAGCTAAGTACTGACATTTCTTATTTATATTTTTGAGTTGAATATTTTTTTTAATGAAAAGTTTTGAAAAAAAAAAAATAACGTATGTTTTATTTGGCTCTAACTTACAAAATATTATATTACTTTTTGTTTTAAATTTAGCTTGTTATGTTCAATGGTTAAAGTGGATCTATAGAAGATTTTTTGACCTACCTTACAACTGATTTTTTACTAATATAGATAATAAGTTTATATATAAACTTATTAGCGAAGTTGAGTTAACATTTTTTAGTCTGTTTACTTTCAACCCTCAAATAACAAACGTATACAATATTATACATAAATCGCTATTACTATGGGGTGTAGACTCTTTATTTTTATGAAAATTCATCTAAAAATGTTAAAAAAAATAATACCCCTATTTATTGCGCTTTACTTTTTAAATAATTTTAATTTTTTGATTGTAAATCATATTTTCTTTACAAAAGCTATCCTTATTATTAGTCTTGTATACATAGCTTCCAAAAAGTATAAAAGCAATAGTTACATATTAGTATGGTTAGCCCTTTTTTACTATCTTATAACTGCTGTATATTGGCGATTTTATATCTTTAAAATAGTTTTTAAAATTTTTTACCTAGAAAATATTTTTATTAAAAATGTTTGTACATTTTATTAACACAGCTAAAGCCTATGCACTATCTGCACGAATTTACCTCAATTGTAAGTACATAAATTATTTTTATAATTTTATTTTTGTTTTTTTAATCTTTAACTTAATTTTTATCAACTAATGTCTGTGAAAGGTTTTAGTAAGAATTTCTATAAAAATTTAACAAAAAGTAACTTTTCGCAAAATTTGTATAAAGCATTTAATATAAACAAATACTTAATTAAAAAATATTTATATACCATAAATCATAAAAGATTGGGCTTAAATTATTTTTACTTCTCTTTACTAACTGCGGCATCTGGAGCTCTACTAGCTACAGCTATACGTATAGAAATGGCTTACCCAGGTAGCCCATTTTTCAGCGGTGATTCACTACGCTATTTACAAGTTATAACGGCTCATGCTTTAATTATGGTATTTTTTGTAGTCGTTCCTATATTTTTTGGAGGTTTTGCCAACTTTTTGTTACCATACCATGTAGGCAGTAAGGATGTAGCATTTCCAAGATTAAATAGTTTAGGTTTTTGAATACAACCCTGTGGTTACCTATTAATTGCTAAAATAGGTTTCATAAGAACAGAATATTGGACAAATAACCAAAAAATAGCTAATTATAGTAACTTATCTCAAAGTTCACATTTTTCACAATTTTATACATATGACGATGCTGTAGCAAGATTGGATTTGAGTGTTTTCGATCATTCGTCTGAATCATCTGAAAAGACGGATTTAGAAAATATACTTAATACTAAGCTATCGTTTTCTGGTAGAGATTCATGAAAACTTCTTTTTTGGAAGGAATTATATTTAATGCCAGAATCTTTTTGATTTTTAACAACGAATGCTAGTTCAGTGAAAAGGAGAAAAAGACATTTAGTAAAGTGCTCAAATGCAACACAAACAGTTTCCGGATGAACATTTATCACCCCATTTTCTTCGAAATTACAATTTACTGGAGCTGGTATTCAGGATATGTTAGTTATAGGTGTTTACTATGCAGGTATAAGTACAACTATATCTTTGACGAATTTATTAGTCACACGTCGAACATTGACTATGCCTGGATTAAGAAATAGGAGAATTTTAATACCATTTATCTCAATAACAATACTGCTTATGCTAAGGGCGTTGGCTGTTATTACCCCAGTTTTAGGGTCAGCTATGTTGATGCTTATTTTAGATAGGCATTGACATACTTCATTTTTTGACTTTGCGTATGGAGGTGACCCTGTCTTTTTCCATCACTTATTTTGGTTCTTTGGACACCCAGAAGTATACGTTTTAGTTATACCTGCCTTTGGAGTTGTAAACTCTGTTCTACCCTCCACAAATTATAGACGAGTAGCGTCAAAACACCACTTAATTTGAGCTATTTATATTATGAACTACATGGGTTTTGTAGTGTGAGGTCACCATATGTATTTAATTGGTTTAGATCATAGAAGCAGAGCTTTATATAGTACTGTTACAATCATGATTTCTATGCCAGCAACAATAAAGTTAGTTAACTGAACCTTTACTTTAGTAAATGGAGCCTTGAAAGTAGATATCGTCTTTATAGCCGTTGTTTCTTTTATTTTTTTATTTTTGGTAGCTGGAGTTACTGGAATGTGACTTTCCCATGTAAGTTTAAACATATCTATGCATGATACCTTATACGTTGTGGCGCATTTCCATTTAATGTTATCAGGAGCTGTAATGATGGGTATTTTTGTTGGATTTTATTTTTATTTTCATGTTTTTTTTTTTGTAAAATATCCTAAAACATTTTCATATTTTCATATAATATACTACTCAGCAGGGCAATGATTAGCATTCTTACCACTATTTTGAGTTAGTTTTTCCGGTTTACCTAGGAGACTACACGATTTCCCAGCTGTATTTATGGGTTGACAAAGTATGTCTACAGTAGGTCATTTTATAACAATGATTGGTGTACTAGCTTTCTATACAACGCTATTTGAAGCACATCTTGAAAAGAAGATAACTTACTACTTATTTTCTTTAGTTCCTAGATTAAATAAGAGAATGTGTTACTATCTTTTAAAACTAATCGTTATACAAACACAACTAAAAATTGTATCTTTAATACCTAATAAAAAGACTAGATTAGCTATAGTTACTAATTTATAGATTTATTAATCTAATCTCTAGGAATATAGAAAATCATAACTCTCTTAGAGATTCGCCCCAAGAATGTTATAACTTAACAAAAAAGTTTCACTAAGACTGGATAAACAATAGTGGAACATATAGGGAGTCAAGAAGAAAACTGAAGTATTCTGAAGTATTAGATTAGATTTATTAAAAAAACTAATCAAGACGCTAAACATAACTTAGTAATACAAAGAAGAGATCCAACACTGACAAAAAATTATAACTCCCTTAGACATTCATCCCAAGAACGGTATAACTTCAAAAAAAAAACAACAACAACATAAGACATAGTACTGAATACTACTATTAGATTTATTTCCTTATATTAATCTATAAGGAGTTTAGATTACTTAAACCAATGTTTGTAACGGTAGCTTATATACAAATTTTATTAACTAACATTTTAATTTTTTTACTTTTAACACTCATTATAGCAACTATAACCTTAATGGAAAGAAAAATTTTATCACTAGTTCAAAGGCGAGTAGGCCCTAACTATATTGGTTATAAAGGTCGGCTACAATTTATAGCTGATGCATTAAAACTATTAGTAAAACATATTATGATTATTAACAAGGTAAACAAGTTTTTATTTCTAGTTTTACCAGCATCCATATTAATAATATGTTACTTATTCTGAGTAAACTTACTGTGATTACCTAACTTATCTATTTGTGAAATTGAATATAATTTACTTTTTACAGGTGTTTTTTCTATGTTTTTTTCTTTTTTAATTTTTTTAGTTGGTTGGATTACTAAAAATAAATATTCCGTAATTTCGTCAACTCGAGTTTTAGTTACAACACTAAATCTAGAGGTTTTTATAAATTTTTTTTTTATATATTTAATATCATTTTTTGAATCATTTTCTTTTTTTCAAATTGTTTCCTTTCAGTTCTCCTGAACGTGAAGTTTATTTCTATTACTACCTGTATTACCTCTATTGTTTATTATATTCTTTTTAGAGACTGGCAGAATCCCGTTTGATTTGGGGGAAGCAGAGTCTGAACTAATTGCTGGACATACGACGGAAATGGGAGGTTTCTTTTTTGCTTTATTTTATTTGGGGGAGTATTTCCATTTATTTTGCTTCTCTCTTACGTATATTTTAATTTTATTTGGTGGTTGACATTTTTAATTGTTGTTAAAAACTTTTTTCTTTACTGTTTACCTATTAAGTTTGAATTTATCCTTTTACTTATTTTTGTCGATCACTTTTTGATCAATTTTTTTATTAATTTCTGATTTAAGAAAAAAGTTTTTATCATTTATTTTAGTTGTTTTTTTATTTTCTGTTTTTGGATTTATGCATGATCTAGATGGTATTTTTATTATATTTTTAATAGCGGAGTTTACAATTTTTTTGGTATTCTTAATGTCTTATACACAATTATATTCTAGTTATTCTTTTATAAGTAGTAAGTGAAGAATTTCAGTAGTACTAGTATTTATTATTATAATTTTGTTTAACTATAGCGCTACGAATAGTTTTCATTTTTATTACTCTTATTACAACAATTTAAATCTAATTGTTAGTAGTGATTTTTATATCTTGTATTATCTCTTGTTTGATCAAATACCAGTACTAACTTTAGTAATTATTTTTATTATTAGTTTTTTTAGTTTATTTTTTATTATTATGTACTTCAGTCTAAAGTTAGTAAAGAGTTTTTCTAAAATAAACTATAAAAACGTATATTGATTGCGAAAACAATCATTATTAAAACAAACAACTTTTTTAAACAAGCTTTATACATTTCAAAATTAGTTGTTTCAAAAAGAATCCTTTACGATACCAAGTGACTCTAGTGGTATACTGCTGGTTAGAATTATAGAAATAAGAAGGTGTAGTACACGAAAGTTGGCAAAGGTAGGAAAATTTTTAAAAATTGTTATCAGAAATACAAAACCAATTTTATTAAAACGCAGAAAAAAAAAATTAAGAGCGATAACTGTACGAACATCTCATTTTTTAAAAAAAAGTGATGGCCTAACGTACATATTTGTAGATAATGCTGCAATTCTTTTAAAAAAAAGAATGAATACAGTTGGCAAGGAGCTTTTTGGTCCTATTTGTAAAAACTTAAAAATAAAAAAATTTAGAGTAGCTTTTAAAAAGGTTTTTTAAACTTTAGTCGTCTAGTGGTTAAGATAACAGGTTTTCACCCTGTTGATCTAGGTTCAATTCCTAGCTAAAGTATTTGCGCTTTTTCTATAATTTATTTAACTATAAGTTTAACAGGCCATCATCAAAGTTTATACTAAATCTTTTTTTTCTTAAAGAATCGTTAAGTTTTCAGTTCAAACATTTTATTTATATTCATAATTTTGTAAACATAACAAAAAACTTTAAAATAAAAATTTTCAAAATAGTAAACACTTTAACTGTAAAGTTTGTTTATTTCTATATAATGTGTTCTAATTTAATTTTAATTTTAATATTTAATTTTAATGTTAAAAAAAAAACAAAAAATTTTTCGCTACTTCTTCTTGCGTGAGATAACTTCTTTCTTAAAATTTAAACAAAAAAATTTATATACTTTAATTTCTAGCAAAAATTGTAGCTCCTGCTTAAATACTTTTTTTTTTAAAAAACTAGCATTTATTGGATTGGCTATAAATGGTATTAACTTTAAAAAGTATTATATAACTACAATAAAATCCACAATGTTTTCTGTATGAAGTTCTGTAAATACATATACTTATATATTTTAATAAATAATGGGAACTCCATTCTTTTTAAGAAAGGTCAGAAGTTTTAATAAGAGTAGATATGCTAGAAATAGGCAGTTAGCGAGAGTTATTTTTTATTTTGGTTTATTTATTAATATTTTAGTAATTTATGGTAGTTTTTCTATGTTATACGGTTTTGTTTTTAAGTTTAACTATTCAATTTGAGTAACTTATGTGTTAATTGGAAGTTTTATTTTTCCATCCTTCTTTCGTATTTATAAGATATTTTACTAATTAATTAGGTTGTTACACTATATTTTGTCTTGAGCAACATACAGATCTTTTAAAAGTGGTTTTTTATTAGATTTTTTTATAAAAAGACTTTTTTTTAAGGTATCAAAACAATTTTTTTATATTTTTAGTGTATTTTTTGGGGATAAATTTATTTTAGAAATCTTTTTTTCTAATTTCTTTAAGTATCTCCAATTAGTATCCTTTAAGGTTAAGTACATAACTAAATTCTCATTTTTAAGACTCTTTAAAATAACACTTTTTTTTTTAAGTTATTTTATAATTATACTACTAGTTCTTTCAATTTAATTAGCGAGGGTGTTACTTGATACTTCATTTATTAATTTAGTTTTAGAAAATTTTGGAACTACACTTAACAACTTAATAGTAATATCAAATTTAGTATCCACGAATAACTATAGTTTAGTTTATGAATTCTTCTATAATTACATTAACCTATTACATGTGTGGCCAACCGAAGACGAAATGATTTCTACGCAAAACAACGTATTGTTTACGTACTACTACTATGATTCATACATTAATATGATTAAAGAAATTTATTATTTTTACCCATCTTTGTATGCATTTGATTACCTACATTGTTTTTTATTAAAACAAGTTGTATTCGTAGTTATTTATCTTTGTATGAAAAATTCTTTTTTAGTTGTATCAAAACCAATTCATTATACTTAAAATACTAATTTTTTAAGTAATTTCGTTTTTACCAAATGGTCTTAC